>VTPC01001161.1:0-13493 GCA_011009095.1 Ignelater luminosus
CATCGACAGACTATTTTTGTAGATTTCTCGTGTCAAGACAAACATTGCTTTTTCCTGAATTCCTCTTCGTTTAGGAGTTGTTACTAATAAAAACTATGAAGTGTCTACCGAACCACCCCGACATTCCTGACCATAATGGCGGACAAATAATCTCTTCTAATAAGGGGTTATCGAGATGGTTCACGTAGCAAAGTTTCATAACTTTCTATTCCCTATCAGGTGGTACGCAGTACAAACAGATTTTTTGTTTACATTCACCCTCAAAGCCCTCCCTCCGAAACCCACCCCCTTTTTTATACTTTTTACTTTTTCTTGCTGGTTTTTTTGAGACTACTAACTCTGTAATTTTAAGCGTTGGGCGTATTTTGTTTTTTGTTAAGTTTGCCTTTTAACAAATTTTTATTTCTGTTTTTAATGTAAAATATGATGCAGAATGTAGCTTTTGATTATTTATCGCGACATTTAGAAATCGTCTGCTAAATATCAAAATAAGTTAGTTGTGATAGTCAAGTTATAAAATATACAAACGCGTTTTGCTATTATATTGCGAGCCAATTCGAACAATTCAACTCTGGAACTCATCCTTTCTATAGAATGATAGACATCATTTAGAAAACTGCCATTAACTTATATTTCTTATATAAACGTTTGTTTTTGTTTACGTTTACCTTCAACCCCCACCCCCCGAAATACTTCCCTTTTCTATGCTTTTTATTTTTTCTTGCTGATTTGCTTTGACATTACTTACTATGTATTTTTAAGAGTTACTTGTAATTCGCGTTCGTTCGACAAAAATAGATTTTCTAAAATTTGCTCTTTCGACAAATCTTTGTTTGTCGTGTATAGGATGGAGAAGAAACATGAAAATTAATACAAGTATATACAGTTTTAACATGAATCTCCAACTTGTTACCTACTCTGAAGATTTTATGATAGTGGGAAACTAGACTTTTAATATAAAAGAAAAGCCATTGCCTATTGGAGAGGTGGAAAGACAGGTAACAGGCAATTGAGTAGTGTACAAAATGAATTAGTCCACTGTGCACTGGGTGCAAAACAATGGGCACATTATATCAATCGAAGAGGCACCTAAATTAAGGAGGCAATAAAAACCAAATGGAAGAAACTTTTATTACATCAGTCATAACTGAAATAGATACATACGGGGTAGAAAGCCTCTTTTCCTCTTCACTCCATAACAAAATTTCAAAAATAAAATTTTCAATATATCTTTGCTCCACATCCGTTATTTCGTCTAAAGTTTTTTGTTCTTATTACTTTAATGTTTTACGGTCTGCGGGTGTTGAGTTACTTGAAACTTTCTGTTGCTGTCGCTGGAACTTCACAAATTTGCAAAATAAAACACTTCCATTCGTTGTAAAATCAATAAATTCTTTCACATACTGATTTAGCGCAGAACTTACACTTTTCTTTTCTCTTGGTATTGTTGCACTCATATGTGTACTGTTTACTGTATAAACATCCACTTATAACTAACTTCTAAATTTATATGCAGATATGCAAATGCATAACTATCCTATTTATAACAATTTTCAGGGATGACTTTTAATATTTGGTTTTAAATAAAATTGTTTTAATGTAATTAAAATCCTTTAGGTGTATTATATGTTTTGATGTAAGGAGCTGACTGTACAATAATGCCTTAAAATATGCTTAATTTAAATTATAAATACAAATTTAATTGGTTTTTCAAACTGCTGCAATTGCATTTGGAACCTTGTAGCATTGTAAGCCTGTACTTGAAACCTTATAGCACTAAAATAATATAACTATTCAAGATCAATTACTTTATGACAATAAAAAACAATAGTCATCACACTAATTTCTTTTTCAAAAATGTGAACAAAAATGAATCGCAAACAAGAACAAAGAAAACGCATTTTTATTTTATTTTCTAAGTTTAGAAATTAAACATGTCATGTATTGTTGATCTTCGAGTGTCATCCATTTATATGCAAACTCTTTGCGTTCAATTTTTTTCTTGGTAAACAATTTGGTTTTCGAATTACTGCCGGGAGCTAATTATTTGGAACTGTACGATTCCAATTCCAAATCGTCACGTGTACTAGAAACCATATCTCTTATATTATTCTGCCGCGATCTTTTGGTATATCAACTAAATTTTTATTAAAGCTATTGATGTAGGATGTTTAATAAAAAAGGTTTCTATAAAAAAACGAATGTTGTACAAATTGAAATACCATGATTCTCAGCTCTCAATTTATAGTCAGTATTTAAGCCAAGTTTAAACTCAAGCTCTATTCTAATATTTTATGGTTGAGATTTAACTTGGGAAAAAAACTCAGATTCAAAGTGAAAAAACAGGCGACTTGAGTTTAGCATGTGAACTCAGTATTTGTGTGCGCTTCCTGGAGGCGCATAAACTTACTCAAGTATTGACTATAAATACGGTAAAGGCAGTACATATCTATTAGAGCATTTTTCCAAAATGTAAAAAAGATTTGCTCTGATACTATAGCTGAACAGACGTTTTGTTATCATTTCTGTCTTGTCTTGAAAAATATTATAAAACAGTGTTTTAAACAGTCTCGTTTTCTACATATACAGGTAATTTCTGCACAGTTCTGCCCAAAAGGAATCCGATTCTAACGAGTAAAAAAAAAGTTCGTGTGCGTCCCAAAATCCAATTCGAATATATTTTTTTTAATCTAGCTAAAAACTATACAGCTTTCTAGTTACGCCACTGCAAAGTAGGTATCTCTAAGCTGCTTTTAGGTAAGCTCTATGTCACGGAAATTAGATCAGACACGGTCGTCGCATTTGACTCTCCGGCCAATCAGTAGAGTATACTGCCCTGCAAAACAAAAAGGCTCTAACTCGAAAAGTTTAGAGTTCCACTAACCAAGTTTTCATTTCCTATGATAATTTTGCTTTTGTTTCTAACTAGGGGATTTCAATTATCAACCACATCATCATCACCGGTGCGCTTACTCCAATTTCGGAAAAACAACAATTTATTTCAATTTCGGTCATCACAATTTCACCTTGTTATAACCCCGTCTTCCCAAAAACGCGTTTCATTTTATCAGGGACTGGAACAATATGTCCGTTGGAAAAATCTCAGACCCACAAAACCTTTCTCTTGCTAATACCGAAAAATTCAAACCCACCGTTCTCCTGGTGACTACCGCGAGCCAAGACGCAGTTCATCAAAAAAAAACCATCAATACAAAAAACCTCCCCCTTCTTGCCCCCAAAAGTATTTCAATTCGCTCGCGTAAAACGGAGGGTATACAAATAATCCGTTCAGACCTACGATCTTCTGATAAAAACACAGTGCAATCGATGAAATAGGTACGCTTGTCAAGTTGGTTGTCTGTTTGTTTGAATCTGCGCCAGTAAACACTCCACAATCTCATCTGAATCACAACGATGGTACAATCGTTGACCCAATCGCAAATTTGACGAAATTTATTAATTCAATGTTAGAGTGTGTAATAACAATGACTACTAGCAAGAAAAGTGGATTTGTTGTTAATATTGGGTGAGTATTTACAGATAAGCAACAATTCTGTCAGATTTGAAGATTTGCATTCCATGACCATAGCGTTTTAAAAGCTGTCTGTTGTTTTATGATAGTTACATGTAGACAATAGCTGTCTTGAACACTTGCAAACTTTTTGGGGGATTCAAAGCAAAACACCTATAAAATTTTATATGTGCAGAAAGAGAAAAACATGGAGAATCAAAAAAATGGCACAAAGGATACAGGTTGTCTTTTAAAAAACCAAAGTTGTGTTCATTTTTGGTTTAACCGGAAATATAAAAACATATTTGAAAGTTCCACCAAATAGCACACATGCGCATAGACAACAAACTATTTAACCGTTGTTTTGTCAATCGTAAGATAAAAAAGTTATTGAGTGTTCCCTTCTTTTTGAATGACACTGTATACGTATATAATATGCTTGTGTCTAGTTGCCAATAAGAAGTCGTGCTTCGACTCTCTAATAACAGCATACACATTTTATTGCCGACGTACAGTACTCAGTCATCTTATCTGGGAGTATAGGCCTATCACACATCATCTGTGGTCCTTATTATATTTCATATGCGCTGTCTTTTCAAACACCTTTTAAAAGTTTGAGGAATACGCACACGTAAGACATCCGTGTTCGGATGAGCAGAAGACTGCAATATAAAATCCAGAAATAATAGTTAAAAAAATAGTTTTGATCTTGGAATTATCTTTAACTCAATTTATTAAAAAGAAGGTATTTTTTTTGCTATTTTATCTAATCAGTTAGTGATTTCACGTTTGCTAAATAAATTCGCGGTACTATGTTTGCTTAGATTCTATCAAATTTTACGAAGAGCAGTTCTATTTATAAAGTAACAAAAAATATAACTGAATCAAAACCATTAATTACTTTATAAGATTCTTATAGAAGAATGAAATACTTCTTTATGAAATATGTAGCAATAGATTTTTGTTAAGGAATATGTTTCGTAGTTGATTCTTTGGGAAACCAACATCTAATTTTAATTTGCTGCCTCATAGGCATTATGAGCACATTTAGTTTGGGGCTGTTATATAAACTCACCCCCGAGTGTCATAAATTAGTCAGGGAGTAAATTTCTGTGTCAAATTATGTAAATGTGACGGCTTGAGTGATCCTGCTCAACTTATGTACCGCTTAATGCCACAGATGTTACAAAAAAGGAAGTTTTCTCACTTATAATTTTCATTTTGCTTAATTGTTATACGGAAGTTAAGAATTTGTTTTATAAAATGTAATTCTTGAGAAGTGTGAACTCATGGTTAAGGCTTTTAATGATTCATTTTGTTAAAAGTAGGTTAATTTTAAAAGTGCATTGTATCAAATCGATGTTAAACTGTTTTTAGATTTCACTTTATTTATTTCATTTTATTGTCATTTAGTTAAAAGAATTTGTGCAAGACAAAATAAAAATGTGTGAGAGAAAGTTTTGGTTTATGTACAAGGTAATCGAAAACTAATGTTTAATTATTTATTACTTAAGTTGACGTTTTTATTTAAATTGTTGTAATGATAAGCCTGATTTGTAATCTACAAGGAAATAAAATCTCCAAAAACAACCTTCTTTAACTACCTCTTACATTTTATTTAATTCTATGATATTATAAGCACTGAGAGACGATGATGATCGTTTGCGTCCCTCATCGTCTGTCATGAATCATTTATTTCATTATTTGTTTGCGTTTATATCAAATTGCTTGAATTATCCCTAACTCGATCAGATATGATTCTATAAACACTAATTTGCATAATTCTGATGCAGATTTTATTTCTGCCGTCTTCCCAATTCTTATACTGTTCTTAAGAAAAGCAGTGGCAACAAAAAAACTTATGTACTGACTTTTAACTACTTATTGTGCAGAAAATGAAGTTTCAATTTTGTTCTACTGTTCTTAAAAAGTCATTGGAAATATAATTAAATTAAAATTAATATGTGTTTTTAATTAATTAAAGTACATCTAATTAATTAAACAGCAAATTCTTGTGTTAAGTATAATTGATTTATACTAAACCTTGAACTTACATGTATTACTGTTTGTTGGATCTCAGTTAGTTTACGGAATTTTTCCAAAACACAATACCACCGAATTGTTTTAATAAATAATAACTGTACTATCAAGAATCAACTCGACTTCAATTTAACTGACATCGTATCAGTAGTATAACTATGCCGATACGGCCTCAACTTATTAAGGCGATGACGTCATGATTTTTGATTACCATTAATGATACTTAATGAGGATATGCTAACATAATTTCTAATTACACTTAATGATACTTAATGAGGATAGGACAGCGTAGCAGTTTTAAGCTCAAGAATACTTACTTAATGCGAGGCTTCCAGATCTCTTTCAAATTATAAGAAAACGTGTAAACCTCCTGCCAGGCCCGTAGCTGAGGGTTGTAGCGCCTGCGTGATGAAACATATTTTGCCCCCCCCCCCAATGTATTCACTTCTTTTTGCAAGATCTTTTATCGGAGATATTTGCAGAACTTCAGTATACAAGGTGTAGAATTGCTTCACGCATCATCAGGAGTTTGCAAAAATTACTGTTTTAATTTTTCCCCGATTTCGGAAAAATGAAAATAACACAAATAACATGTACACTGCCTCAAAAAAGAGAATGGACACGGCTATAACCAATTCTAAGGTATTTGCAGTTGCGTAGGCAATTCATTCTACAATATCGCTTTGCTATTACTTTAACGCCAAAGCAGGCTTTCAGCAGGGCGTCTATCGCAGTTAGTTCCGCATTATTGAATCTTTACCTAAGCGGTCCCGGGGATTATAATATTTTCGGTTTTTAAATAAATTTTAGATGTGAAAGCTAAACATTTGTGTGCATCCTTTTCAAGGAAAGAATACAGTTAAGACTTAAGTTAATAATAAATTATTAAATTGGTGCAAAAGGTTGTGTGTATTAGCAAGTTTTTTAATTAACACTAATCGTTGGATTGTATTGTCAACCAACTTCTAGAAAGTTTTAGTGAAGAAGGCATTAATTTTAAGGATTAACTTAAAGCTCTAAAAGAAGCGTATTATAAAACTCACAGAGGAATATTATCTTTAATTCTGAGAGAGCGTTTTCCTTCTGCCAGCACTTTGTGATTTAATTTCAGCACTTTTTGTCAAAGTATATCAACATTTACTAATAACTTGCAGGAGCTGAGGTAAAATTTAATAACATCTTAAGCTTAGTAATTTTATTTATTTAAATAAGTTACAAATGTAAACACATAAAACTTATTAACGAAATACCCGTTTCTCTTCTTGGGTCATTTGCTGTTAAACAATACCACAACATTTTCATTTAATTGTCAAAAAGTGTGTTATTCATTCCTTGAAAAGGATGCATACACATATTTAGCTTTCATGTCCAAAGTTTATTTAAAAACTGAAAATAACAATTTCGGGTGCCGCTTAGATAAATATTCAATAAAGCGGGACTAATTGCGACAGGCACTTTGCAGAGAACTTGCCTTGGCTTGAATTGCTTGAAAGTAATGGTGATGTTGTAGAATGGGTTGCCTACGCAACTGGAACTTAGTTCTGTCCATTCTCTTTTTTGGGGCGCTGTAGACTTGTACAGGTGCACTAAGTTTTCTTTTGTCTACAAAAATCCAATATACCCTTTCGCCCTAAAATAAGTAGGAAAGCAAATAATTGGGCATTTCAGTTACGTTAAATATTCACTGTTAAATTAGTATGATTGATGAACCAATTCTACACCCGTATAATGTACGATAAATACTTACTGTTGTTTTATCACCATCTTTGAAAAAGTAAAAGAACGCTTTAAATTTAAAAATTAAAGAATAAATAATTAGATATTACAATAAATAACACATTATTTACGTGAAAGTAATTTACTAGTAAAACCTTTAAGAAGGTACTCGCCTTACTTTTGCATTAGCAAACTGATCGACTATCTCTTCCACATTTAAATTTTCAGAAAGATCCCTTTCAATAGATAAAAGTGCAAGGCTCGACAATCGGTCTTGACACATTGTACATAAACACAATTACAACTAACTACCACCAAAGTGAACCAAAGACTACCTAAAGAGGAATATTTAAAGTTTGCAATTTCTTTTCAATTTGTTAGAATGGCACATTTGTTGTCCAGATGTTTTCGGAAAATTCTTAAAGCTCTAAGTGAAGTTTAAGTCGAAAGTGAAAGACTCAATATAAACATCTCTGGAGTTATTTACAATGTGCTATATAGCCCGGCCTTCAGTTGGATTTAATTGTAGGAATAAGTATCGTTGCAAAGGATCTTATAAAATATTTTTCTATTACCTTGTGTAGCAATATAGTTTTTTAAATCGGGTGTAGCCTGGAAAAATTATGAATGCGTTTTCAATAAATATGCGCTTCTTATAAGTGGTGCCCGCGTGTTAGACATGCACTGCCCGCCTGCCAGCTACGACCCTGCCTCCTGCTATTTGTCCAGAGATGCCACCCTTCTTTTATTTAATTATTCTGAGAAAAATTCAGGATATCGATACCCAGATAGCTTGCCCTTGGTAGGTTTTGATAAAAAGAGGGAAAACCAAACACCAGGCCAAGGGCGCCCGGAAGGAGAGCAAGAGGGGTCATTTGCCCCCCTGGCTTGCAAAAACAATTAAATGTATGCACAAAAAATTATTTTATGCTGTCGACAAACATGGAATTGGACGGCAATCTTTATATTGCCCCGCCTCCGGTGCCTTTGCACCAGGCAAAATCAAAATAAAGATACTTTTAGAGACTTAGTGATTCCTCAACAAAACAAAAGATAAAACATACAGTTCATATTATTTAATTATGATTTAATATATGTACATGTGCAATCATTACACATCTATGAAGATCTTAAAAAAAAAGATAAAAGTTTATATTATATTGTTTATATAATAGTTGTTACCTTAATAAGAACAAAAATATAACCCTTGAAGGCCTTCATAACAATACAAACATGGATTAGTGAAAAACGAACCCAGTAACAACCTTCATAACAATATTAATTAATTTAAAGATATACGAATGACGATAAATTAAAGTCATTAAAAAAATGAACGAAATTGTAATGAGAACACAAATTTCTAAAATAAACTTTATTAGTTAAATGTTAATAAGCTACATGTTTTAAAAATCCTGTTAATTCTGCGTGTAAAAACATGTTCTAAATATTACCTTGTCAAGTTTTTAAACGCAGTTTTGACGTTAAATGTGCTACATGCAACGATGTCAGATTTCAATGACAAAATTGTAGTCAATTTTGATACCAAATTCAACACCGTGTCAGATGGCCCTTACGTACGAAAAGGAGTTTTTAAATAATCGAAAATTTAAATAAAAATAACTACAGTAGAAACTAGTCAATAAAAGTCTAATATAAGTCACGATTCTAATGATGTAAACATTATTGGGTTATTTTGGTTTTGATTTTTTTGTGTTGAACGCTGCTGTGACCAACAAAAAGGTCCTTTAAATAGCCAACTTTCACCCCATTTAACCGATCCTGTATCTCTTACTGTTTCCAAGATCCCCATGCCGTGCATCCTTATCTTGGACACACTGTATATAAGAAAATAATTGAAAATAAAACAAGAGCATTTATCAAATTAATATATATATAAGGTGCACCAAAATAAATTGTTACACCGTAACAACATCACGATATCTAATTTCCATTTACGTTACGTAATGAACTTTCTCTAAGAACACAATTAATAATAAAGCCATTTGAATTTTCCATTGACGTTCTAGAGAATTTCGCATTCCAATCACACATTAGAAATTTTCATGGGTATAAATAGAGGGTTTCGAAAAATTTAGCTTTATTCATAAATTGTTTGTTTAGTCGTAGAGACTCTCAGCGTCACCAACGATGGCATTTTACAAAGCATGGAAAACTCAAGAAAAAAGAAGCAGATGGGAGCCATACTCGAAAAGCGTCCATTCGAATAGAAGAAAATCAGAAGGTTCTCCATGTTTCTATTCAAACGGTGAAGATTATAAAAATTGTTGTTAAAAAGGAATACCATATCGATGTTCAAAATGATGAAAAAGTCCTAACTTACGAGAAGCCGCGAATACTTTATAAAACACGTTTGCCGTTAAATAAAATAAATATAAAGTGAAGAGACTTTCTGAAGCTTTCTAAACGATCTTCCATTTATACTATTGTCTGCAAAACATAACGAACTAGATGAGTACAAATAGTCTGATAGTGTAGTAAATGGATGTTTAAAATTCATTCCAAAATCAGAAGGCAGTTTTCAACCTTATGTTTCCGATCTAACTTTAAAGAATTTAGCAAACACGAAAAAGTTTTAGTGGGAAAGAATCAAACGCTTGCAGGAAGTACCTATCAATTATGGTAAATTTTCGGAAGATATTGCAGACGCTACTATAGAAACAAAGACTTCCCGACATGCATTTGTTTGATGGAAGCGGTTAGCCATAATTTAATGAGGAAATCGAATGCATTTCTAGTGGATATATTTACTAAAGGATCTCATCACAAAAATCTTAGCCTATTTTTTATTATACAAAACATTATTTCATCAAGGGAAGGGGCAGAGGGATATTTCACTAAATGCTCATTACAAATTTGTTGTAAAATTTCTAGAGATGGCGCACAGATACGTCACCTAACTCATCAAATACATCCGGAAGATCCAAGATTTCTGCAAGAGACGTATAAAGATGTTACTACTTCCGCACATGGGTATCTGCTGTTTGACTCAAAACAATCCACTTCAAACACTCTGAGATACCGTAGTTCTATATTTTCAGAAGATGGAAGCTGCATTATCTATGTTCCCAAAAAAGGGTATAAATACAATCCACTCTAATAAGTAAATGCCATTAAATTATTATGTCTCAAACAGTGAAATTCGGATTCGCATTCGGAGCTGCTGGGAGCTCTTTGTAAATTAGATCCTAAAGAACGTCTTGCTCTTATAAAATCGGTTGGAAATACAGAAATTCACTGTATATCTGAATGTGTTTACAATACTTTAAAAGGAAAAGTACATCTGTCTACAAAATAGAAAGTAAGACTAGCTCAACATAAGAAAATCTTACAGATATTAGTGAAACTAGGTAAATCGATAAAAAAGATAAAGAAACTTTCATTGTAAAAGGGCGGAGCGCTGATTCCCTTAATTCTAATTTCGGTTGTATATGCCTTGTTGGAAAGTTTATTAAAATGAAGATGAAGAAATTGATAGTAGTGTCTCCTGGAGTAATGTAACGTTTGTCTACATCCGAAACTATAGAACCAAACACTATCTCATTTGGATTCTAATATCCAAAAAGTATTAAAGTCGAACCTTGAAAATCGAGAAAAATGAAGTGAACATTATCAAGTATTACAAAGGTATCTGCATTTTGCCGATAAAACACGTCACCCTATCAGTATTCTTTTAGAAACAACTTCACCAGAACCACACCCGCAACTTTCTCAAGACGACGTTATAACAACAGTACTACCTAGTACGTATAAAAGAAGAGCCCAGAATCTTGTTTTATATTTAGACACTACAGGGGGATTGAAGTGAGACGACAAAGATATCGTTAGTACCAAAGAACAACTCATACACGGTTCAAACATCGTTGATTTATTAAACGATGTGTTGAGGTCGCGGAAACATCCCCGTGGCTGGATACAATTTGCTGAATATATGAAAAAAATGAATGTTCCAAACGAACTTATTGTCAATCCTAAGCGCCGTAAACGCCCGTAACGTTCAGTTGCTGCTCCACGTGATATTAGTCTGCGGACGACAAAAGAACGAAGTCCCTTAATTACTACGCCTTTTTTTGAATAACCCTATGACACAGATTCAGAAAGCAGAATTGTGGCTACTCGGGAAACACCAACAAGAAAGAGAAGGCCGAAAAGAAAATCATTTGATTGGGAAAGACTAGTTCTGCAGAAATGGACCTTTTAGCACTTTATTGTGATCCATCAAATTCTGCAGGATTTTTGGGAGTAAACGAGTGAACCTGCTAACAAAATATGCGAAACGTGCTCGTACTCAAGTACAAAAATGACTACAAAAGCAAGATGCTTATACCATAAACAAACCCATTAGTAGAAAATTTCCTAGAAAGCAAAATTTTTAAACTGACTTGTGTGATAGGAGAAATCTAAGCAACTATAATGATGGTATCCATTACATATTAACAGTGATTAATGTATTTACTAAAAAAAAGCGTGGGTTGTGCTTTAAAAAAAATAAAACATCTACCAAAGTTATAAATGCATTTAAAAAAGTATTTGAAGCAAGTGGTTGAACACCAAAACATTTACAGACCGATAAGGAGAAAGAATCTCTAGCACAACCTGTACAATGATTCTTTAATGAACACTGTATTAGTTTTTGTGTTGCCAACAACCCCGATGTTAAAACGGCGATAGTAGAACGACTCAACAGAACGCTAAAATGTACATGTTCCGTTATTTACTTAAACTTACTGCAACTACTCGTAGATGTATTGATGTCTCGAATAGTTTGCTCGATGAATATAACAACAGGTCTTACTCAATCATAAAGATGGCACCAAACGAAGTAAGTCACGAAAACGTTTTGAAAGTGTGGAACAATTTATTGGAGTGGGGGTAGTGAGAAAACCTAAATTTAAGGAAACTCAGCTGGTTAGAGTAGGTAAAAATTTTAGGTACCTGCAACAAATATTAAACAAATATGATTACAATGAATTTTACTTGAAAGTGTTGAGTAATAGTTCCATGAATTACACTACAGTGTGTTCATTATGATTGAACGTGACTCCTCTTAAAGAGTTTTTATTGACGGCTTATGTATTAGTGTGATAAGAACTTATGTTTGTGAACTAGAAGATCGTTGCTTATGCAATCCGATATGCACAAAATTAATTATCTTAGAGATTAGCTTTGGCATACTTGCTGCACTTTGTCAATCACGTTACATTCAGTCATATCTGAACACCCTGTATAATAACCTGTAAATAACGACAAGCGTTTATATCTGTACCTGTGTGCATGATGAAGGGTTCTTTTGTAGTTCCCAAGCGTTTTCAAGTTTTCAAAAAGTAGATAATATTTAAGTGTTCTAAGGAAATATTGCGGTAGGTCGTTTAAGAGAAATTAGAAAAAGCAAAGTTCTTTACCTTTTACGAAAGTTTACAATGTGTAAATGTTTAAAACATTCAGATTCACTAATAGCAATTATAACTAAGGATGTCATATCTTGATTAAGTATCATTAATAATAATTAGAAATTATGACGTCATCGCCTTAACGAGTTGAGGCCGTATCGACATAGTTATACTACTCGTATCTCTACTGTTTCCAAGATCATTATAATAATAGCGAGTTACAAAAACCCAGAGGCGTTTAAGAGCATTAAAATACTTAATAATTTTTTAAAAATTTTATTGATTAATATAAAAAATCTTTTTTAATGTTTATTTCATTTATTCAAAAATTCTTTTTTACACATTCTGACATTTGGGTTGTCTATCTGCCACCTTTTTAAACTGATAACACGGCCTTGCCTTTGTATCTGTGAAGGTCTTTAATTTGACATAATCATCATGAATTGATAGAGGATAGTAAATTATTTCTTCTGTATTAACCACCCTTTTTAATAGATGGTTGTCACAAAAGGGCCGCTTTTCAGTATCCAGGTAGTAGAGTACAAAGTTTGTTAATACTTCATCTAATACAATTTTCTTTTCAGGTCCGCTTTCTCTTTGTTCTTTATGTACTCTTATCGGAAGTTAAATCACTGATAAGACGTTCAGATCTTGTCTAATTGTTGTTAACTCTAATTAGAGTTAACCTTGGTTTGAGATAATCGCATAATTACCTACTTTATCGCTGGTGTTAAATAATTTGAGATTTAGAAGATAATTTGATACATAGTGTAGAAGCGAGCACATGGTTCTGAGATCTTATCCTACTTATCTAGACA
>VTPC01001162.1:3465-84271 GCA_011009095.1 Ignelater luminosus
GACCATTACATTTTTCAAATTACCTCAAAGTTAGGGAAAACTTCCTTACATACACTTCGACACTTTCGCTACCCTGCCGGCGGCGCCATCTATTGTGTACTTCGGGAACCACTCGAAATGACGTATAAGAGAAAAAATGTTTTTTTACGTCTTTCCGTACATTTTTTTGGAAATTTTCTTTTATACAAACCTTCTGATAATAACAAACACAACAAAAAAAGAATTATCCAATTTGGTTCAGTCGTGAAGTGATACGCCTTCATACATTTTTGCGATTCATTTTTATTTATATAGAAGAAGATATAGAAATATAAGGTAGCGCGAAAGCGACGTCACCAAAAAGAAAAGTATGTATGTATTTAAACAATAATTTTACAAAAAGATAATTATAATGTTACAGACTTTACACCATGTGATTTTTAGTTTGCTCAAAAACCAAATGACTTGGATTAACTGCGCCGTTACATTCAGAACTTAAATGCCTACATTATTTTTTGTTCGGTTATGTGACTTTTGCATCACCTTGCATAACATATTCCTTTCTCCTGAGATTTATATTCTCTGTTTATGGGATTGTAATCCTACAAACAAGTTATCATTTTTACTGTAACGCGCCACCCCTAGAATATTTTAGAAAAAGTCCTGAACAGTCTCGAACAAGCTGATCGAATGTGCCGGAGAAATCTCGAACTATCGAGACGCTGCCACCGTCGAATGTTCCAGAAGCAACGCGGACTTTCTGGGCTCATCAAGAACCACGCGGAAACGAATATAAGGCGGCGTTGACCGAGCAGAAGGCAGTTCTACAGTCAATCAGCTAGTAGTTACGAACGAAATAAATGTTAAATAGTGATAAATAAATTCTTCTGTGCGTAAATAAATAAATAAGTTAGTGTAAATAAATACTGAAAATATTGTAATAAATTAAGTAAAAATAAATATTATTAAATATAAATAAACGTTTTATATAGAAAGAACATTACATTACTTAATCGACATTAACGAAAAGATATATTTGAATAATAATTCAAAAGTTTAAAACCCATTTGATTGTTAATTAGCACTATTATATTGTTTTCCACCTTTGAATGAATGAAAACCATTTTACAGCCCTACGTAAAAGTTCTATAACAAAAGCGCTCATTCAAAACAATATTCGAATGCTTACTTTTAATCGATTTCATACTGATAAAAATGTTTCAAAAGTTTACCTGCTGCCATATTTAATATTTATTCCCACCCGAATAAAAGTACATAAGAGAAAGTAAACAAGATTAAAGTTACTTCCAAATTTGTGTAAGCTTTTAAATACTTAAATATCTTTAAGATAGAATTTTACTAAAATTAAAATTTGGGAAATTTAAAACATTTTTCAAACCTAGAATAAAAAGGTTGTGGTTGCAAGTTTACCTGAACATAAATATTTCTACGTGAAGTTTCCTTTTAAGTAAAAGAGATATGAGGAGGTGTATGCGTATACACGGGGTGTCAAGGTGATTTTCAACTACGCTAAGACTGCAAGTGCAAGTAAAGGGTTTTCCAATAAGAGGTGTTATTTTGAATAGCCAGCTATTTCGGTAGATGTCACTTTTGAAGCTATCATTTTTTGACATTTGACAAGTAGAAACTACGCCATTAATAAATATGGAACGATACACGCTTCAACAACGCATTGAAATTATTAAAATTCACTATAAAAATGGTGAAAATTTGGCAGAGACGGTTCGTAAAACTCGAACATTTTTGGGTCACCGTGAAGCACCTTGTCGGACCGCAATACAGAAATTGGTGAAAAAATTCGAGCTCTTGGGACAAGTTAGTGATGTGAAGAATAAAACCCGTGCACGTCGCTCAAGAACAGCCGAGAATATTGCTGTTGTAGCCGAAAGTGTTAAAGAAAACCCAGGTTTGTCCATTCCTCGTCGTTCTTTGGAATTAGCCATTCCACAAACGTCATTACACCGTATTTTGCATAAAGATTTGGGTCTTAAGGCTTATAAAGTCCAGTTAACACAAGAACTCAAGCCGGCCGATCATCAACAACGTCGTGTCTTTGCTGATTGGGTCGTTGAAATGCATGAAAATGATCCAGAATTCCATCGAAAAATCATCTTGAGTGATGAGGCCCATTTCCACCTCGGTGGCTTCGTCAACAAGCAAAATTGTCGGATCTGGGGCTCAGAAAATCCAAGAGTTATTGTTGAAAAGTCTTTCTATCCTCGACGTGTGACTGTTTGGTGCGGTTTATGGTCCGGCGGAGTCATTGGACCTTACTTTTTCGAAAATGAGGCTGGAGCAACAGTTACGGTGACTGGATTGCGCTATCGAGAGATGATTAACGATTTTTTATGGCCGGAATTGGATGGTATTGATCTGGACAACGTTTACTTTCAACAAGACGGCGCTACGTGCCACACAAGCAACGAAACCATTGATCTTTTACGGAAAAAGTTTCCGGACCGTGTTATCTCTCGAAGAGGTGATCACAATTGGCCACCGAGATCTTGTGATTTAACACCTTGCGACTTCTTTCTTTGGGGCCACGTGAAAGAGAAGGTCTACGCCAACAGCCCAGCGTCGATTCAAGACCTCAAAGATGGAGTTCGTGAGGCTATCGAGGACATAGGGCAGCCACTTTGCGATTTGGTTATGGAAAATTTTATGAAAAGGATATTGTCCTGTAAGCGTGGTCGTGGTGGTCATTTGCCTGATGTTATTTTCCACTATTAACGGCATACCTTCCTCTTTATAATGAAATAAACATCCGATCATTTATATTAAAAAATGGCACTTTTCTTTGAATATCAAAATAACACCTCTTATTGGAAAACCCTTTAGCTTGAATGGTGTAATTTTAAAATAAGACAGTGATAAGACATTCTAGCACTCACTAATAGGTGAGCAATATTGTACCCACCATCTGTTCGCCTTTTAAACAGGCACGTGTATTGTATCTCCTTGTTTAACTTAAAAGCATACCATTTACATTTTTTACACTTATTGTTGTCTAGTAATTGACTTTCGAGTTGACAGGCTGTATATAAAGTCGTAAACAGAAATTCGTTAAAACGAGAAATTTTGCAGTCGCGGTTAGTTCTAATAATTCAAAGGAAAAATATTGAGCAGGAAAATAAATAAAGCAATAATCCAATAACGAACACAAAATAACATGTATTTGAACAAACTTTTCAAATTACAATTTTCACGTTAAAACTACTTTTTATTGTTATTTATGGTATTGTTCAGGTTCTAGAATAGACCATATCGAAGCAGATATTTTTCATTCTCGTTTTTATCACACATTATGGAAAATAGTCTTATATTACTTGAAATAATAAATTGAGAATATGATGATAAAATATAGATATAGTTAAGATACGAAGTCAGTTCGAAAGATGAACAATATATCGTAGTGTCTATGCTCAATTGTTGAATATTTCGAAATGGAAAGTAAACTTTAGAAATCAAAAAAATATTGCAGTCTTCAAGACCGTAGACAGAATCTTTTCCGGAAAGGATCAAACCTGAATAAATTTTGTTGTAGCAATAACATTTAAGCTTTTTGGTACTAAAATATACAACTAAGATTCAATCTTAAATAGAGAAATTTAATAGTGTGGTATCAAATATAAAACAGCAAACACTAGACACTAAACGTTCTTTTCAATCTCGCACAAAAAAGATGGTAAGCAAATTTATAAAGACCAGCGGACAGGCAGGCAACTTTTGACAACAAATGAAATTCAAATGATTATACACCAAAGTATGTATGTATCACTAATCTAATAGCATAAAGCTTATATTAATATAAAGGAGAATAAGCTAAGGTTGTCTAGATACCACAGAAGCTTTTACTGAGATACCCACAGCAATTATAAAGATGCTGTTGAAGCTTCTCTTACTGCATCTAGTGGTGATAATCCAATGTAATTATCCAGGGACTTAGATTAATACAGAGCTGTATGGTATACAAATGACTCGAAAAGTGTTAAAAAGACTGGAGCAGAGTTTGGGCACAGAAAATAATATTAGGATAAACCTGAACCACACAGATGTTTTTGAGTCTGAACTACTTGCCTTTGCCAATCCTTATCAGAGCGGTGGAAATCAACTTAAAGTTGGTTAAAGGCTGTATCGAATCTCTTGATAAACTGGCAAGATAAAACAGAGTCACTCTGAGATTATTATAGATGTCTCTGCCGAAACCAAGGTTTTGAAGGAAATGGTTACTCGCTGGTATTCCATACTCATTGGAAAGAGATTTACTGATGAAAGCTCCGCTCAATTTAAAACAACCACACTCTTTTATTAGGAGCCTAACCAAGGGTAGAACGAAGACAAAGAAGAAAATTAGCATGTATCCTGTCAGAACACTACAACCTGGAAAGGTATTTTTTAGCATGGACCTGGTAAAGGTAGACAATGCTGCGTGTAGATTGTATGGCGTGGAAGAGAAAACACATATTATTAACTGTGTATTGTTGGCGATGAAAAGTCTCAAATTAAACTACTTCGTTCCTGGATCTTGGTAAAGATAGGTGTATAGTCATGAAACGGTGAAAACTGGCCGAAATGCGATCGACAATGCGCAACACCCCAGAGAAAATAATAATAATAAATTATAGTACTAGTCGTGCAGTAAATGTATAAGGATTAAGGCTATTTGTAGAAATATTGATAGCATACATTTTTACTTTCAATACTTATTTTTAATAAAAAGGATAGTTCCAGAATTACATATCTACATATAGTTGTAATACGAACTAAACTAGACCATCTACAATATAGTCCAAATAATGCTCGTATTTATTACCGATTCTTTTAATACGACACCCATGACCTAAGAAACAACAAGTAATGAATGAAGTACAGATCAAAGAGCTTGTACTTATTCATGACAATTATAGTATTAGGTACAAATTCTATGCAAATAATCTTTCTTGTAATAAAATGAAAATCGATTAAATTTTCTCCATCATTGTTTTTTGTTTTCAGTCACGTTGTAATAATTATAAATGTTTTTCAGTATTTTAACTCTCACGTGATGGAGCCAACGCCAAGTAATACGAGTTACTCGTCCGTGGGGCAACATGAGCTGTACACGTTGTGACAGCACGCAAGGCGTAGACATCACCAGCAGGCGACGTCGATGGGCACCAGCAGTCCTACACATCGGGTGCTTCATTCCTGCTCGCGATCACCCACTCCTAGTTCGCTGAGGATGACATGAGTGGTGCGTTTTGAGTCACGAACAATACAACTTTCTCAGCGACATGTGACATTTTTTAATATGTAAATTTAGTGTAAAGTGTGTATGTATGTATGTACGCATGTGTGTCGTACCGATTTGCAATACGACATATTTGCAAGTTGGGCACAATAAATATTTTTATATACATATGTGTGAAACTGAAGTTTTACAATTATTACACTGTGATTGGTCGCAAGTCTTCATTCTTCAGATACGACATTTTTTAAGTTTTCGAGACCTAATTAAAAGTTTGTTCTAAGTTTTAAAGCAATTATTGCAGATAATAAGGTCATTATGGCCTATAATTTTCTTTTTGGAATGTAAGCAAAAAGGAGGAATTTTAAGTTAAAACGCATAATGTCATATAAATCATGTGCAGAGTGAACCTAAAGTTCAATGATTAATAACTCTCTATCAAAGATGTTACAAACTTTTATGGTTGACAAATTGAGTTGAAAAATGCTATTTAGTAAAGATTTATCTAATAAAGTTGGTTTTCCGAACATAAAATTATAACTACTTAACTTAGTGCTCGAGAAGTGCCCGTTATTTACATTAACTGTGTAATTTTTAGTTCTTTACTTACAAGAAAAAGAGAAATACGTTATGTATTAATTAACAAATAAAATTCTTATGTAACCAATGGAGTAACAAAAAGTACAGCAGCATTTCTTTTGGGGAAAAACCACCCTGAGGTCCTGAATATTAAAAAGGTATATACTACATTCTACATTATACAATGTATTTATATATACTAAAATTAAGAAACTTAATGCATATGGGTAGAGAAGGCACCGCCGCCGCGCCGTCTATTGTTACATCACTGTCAAGTCGATCTAATAAATAAATTATATTTTATTTTAACTGATTATCGATCAATAGCGGATTTTAGGCCTTCTATACCTTTTCAACCTCAAATTGGAACCAGTCAGTTTCAAATTGCAAATGATCAGTTTCAAATATTGGACCAATCAACTTCAAGTTAAGGCCGATTAACTTGACATTGAGTTTAAATGAGTCTCAATTTAAAGTTTATTGATCTCAATTTGAAGTTGATTGGTCTCAATTTGAGCTTGATTACTCTCAATCTGAGATTGATTTGTCTCAATTTGAGGTTGAAAAGGTATAATATCTGTAACTGAAGATTAGAGGCACGTTGAAGAAGGATTCACGAGTATAATTCCTAATTCTAATAGTTTATTATGCCGAGAAGATTAACAATCAATGCACTTGCAATAAAGCATTATTCGAGTACTCATTATTATTGATTACATAACCAATTATGATAAAGGGTTGAATATAATGTGTGATGGAACATTTTCACTTAAACTTTAAACAGCTTAGTCAAGATTACTTTGAACTATGGCTTAACGAAAATCATGAGAGCGTAGAACTTGGAAAGCACACAGAGTTACTACCATTTTTATTAACCCTAAAGATTGTCTTTTTATTTTTAAGTGCTAAGTATAAATATCAATAATTATAGCATAAACTTAAAACTTATAATAAGCAATGATTTTATATCAATGGGAAAAATCATATTAGAATGGATTTATTGTAACTACTATGACATGGATTTTAAAATGAAAAAAGTGTGAAATCTTATCGCAATATACAATTCACTCAGAAGCTTATTGACCCTTATTAATATTATCGTAGTGTGTAACAGACAACAAATTATGTTAAGTTCTAATTAATTCTCGCTTACGAAGGAAAACTATTTACAGTTTGCACCAAGCTGACTAACTTCTGAGCGGTTAAAATAAATTTCGGTCTGAGAAAATCATTTGTTTACTAAAAGGATCTGAATGTGACCATCTTTTGAGAAGACCAGATACTTTTTACACCAGATACATTAAGTTTAGTTTTAGAACGGCACAATATGGGAAAGAAGACGTAATTTATGTCTTTTCAGTCTTAATAAATAAACAGATCTTTCAAAGTTACAACACGTACCTGATTGGAGATTGCAACAGAGGAATGACAGAAAGATAATGATTCATGAGTGGCTTATTAAATCCATCACTTCAAGTTAGGAAGTCTTGTTGATGTCTCATCGTCCGCTAATGATTGAAGTTCATGGTTTTCATATCTCAATCTGAAAGAGTGATTTTGCCAGAAAGTTAACAAGTCTAAGAAATTATAATTAATTGCAACAACTGTATACTAAATATCATCAGACATAAATGTTGTACAGTTGACTATTAGGTATCTGCGTAAAAGTTGTATATACAAGTCTTTAAACTAAATTATAGATTACAAAGACAGATAGTGAAAAGCACAAGTTCAAGATAGATCCTTTTAAGATTTTCAAGAAAGATATTTTGTCTATTTTAATTTTATGGTTCAGGGTATCGAGCGTCTTTTTATAATCAAGTAGTGGCATTAACTGACCCTTATCATAAGCTTCTAAGATGTCATTCGTCCTCCTCGATTGCTCTCTTATAAATATGCAACTGTTCCTCCATAATCATTTTTAATATTTTGAAGAAGGTTGATAAAACACTAATTGTTTTAGAACCCGTAACTTTCGGTATAGGAATAATGCACACTTTCTTTCAAATATGAGAAAAATCAGAATTGACAGTACAATAACAATAATTTATTATGTTCGACAGAACTAATATTTATGTCTGTCCAGGAATTGGCCTTAAAGTATTTTAATTATTGATTTTTGATCTTGGGAAGTTGAAAGAACGAAAATGGGAAAAATTTAAAAACATTTGCCAAGACAGATCTCCTCTACCAAACGCAGAAATCACATGTCTTAAGCTGTAATATGAAAGACAAAGGTGCCTACTAACAGATATTACTGTACGGAAACTAAGACTGAAACTATTAAACTATAAAGAAAAACTGAAAAACCTTACCAATAAAATACGTAGTATTATAATATTGTTTCTGCATTACAATAATTTTCCTTCTGTTTTATTTCTGCTTTCCAGCAATAAGATAAGAGAAACGGGTTTTTTAATTAATTAATCATTATTTCCTGATATTTGATAAAATGTTTCTATTCAGTTTTTCTACGGTTTTGATTTTTATAACTAATTTTGTGTTTTTATAAAATTACATTTAAATCATTATTGCAGATTTCTAAATAACATATTGAAATTGTATCCCAGCCAATATACCATTAAGAATCTTTGATATATTGCCTGGGAATTTTCGCACTTGTGCGTCAATGGATTTTTTAAGTAGGGTTTAAATCGAATTTAAATTTACACCTTCGATATTAACTTCCCCATTCGTTTGTGCAAACAGATAACCACCACTAAAATACATACCAATTTATTACAGGTCGATGATTTTCATTTCCATAGAAATGTGTTGTATCTTCAACGCACTTTGTTTGTTCACTCTGCACATTTTTAATTCAGAAAAAACTATTACCATAAAAATATGAAACTCTAACAAGTGCTCTATACTTCAAAAATTTTTCCGGAAGTTCCTTTTAAATCATTAAGTTATTGTTTAATATGTAAATAAAGAAATTTCATTGGAAAATACTACCGTTCTTAAAGGGGAAAAGATTTCGTACTTATAAAATATGCAGTATTAAGTATTAAGTGTTAAGAAGTTTTTTATTCATATGTACCTATAATTGTGCATAATTAAAAGCGATCTAGTCAATTATATGTATAAATAAATAAGCTCCTATATATTTATATAAAATATGATTGTATGTAAATATACTTATGTACAGTGTATCTACTGTTGTATAATTTATGGATATTACTGTTTTAAGTATTGTAATAAAAATTATAGTGTTTTAAACTATTGTTAATTTAATTATGATTAATTACCCCTATTTTTTGAGATCATTTTTATACAAGATGTTCAGAGACTCAAGTGATTAAATTCAATTTTTGACGTGCAGAAATAAGATATTTTTAATATTATATCAGGCAGTAAACTAAAAAAATAAGTACCATAAGTTTTTTTTTAATTTTAAATGCAGCACTTTGCATAATTTATCATTTTTGGGGTCTTAATTCAATTTGATTTTGAAGTTCAGTTAGTGGTTTCCGTCACTTAGTTTTTTTATTTAAAAGATAGTAAACAATTAAAAATTGATATTCAATCTAGTAATTCCTTATTCTAAAAAGTAAATAACTAAAAAGTATTAAAAGATTACTTTAAAGCAGCGCCCTTTTCTAGGCTTTTACCTACACGACCACGACCTTCTTCTTGATGGTCTTTTTGACGACTCCCACTTTATGTTTTAGCGAATCAGTCTTTAGGTAAAATTTGATGGACTAATTTTCACTCTCCTTTCTCTAACTAATGAAGCTTCTTTAGAAATTTAAACAAGTACAAATTTCTTAAGAAGAAGAAAAAAGACAAAAACGGTTGCCATGATAGGGAATATTTAAATTTAATGCAGAGAGTAGAAACCGGTTCCATTTCTTTACATGAGTCTACTACCTCACCTACCCTTACCTTTTAAATTACCATCTCCAAGTTTTCTGCGGTACTTATGGGAACTTATAATAGATAATAAAAAAAACAAATCAATGTTGAAATATTCTATTGCATCTTTTTCAAGGAAGTTCTTAGGTATTTTACGCTATTATTGTAGCAAAGCCGCCTTTATGTCTTGGCTCTTGCACTTGCCCTCATTTTATTAATTATACTATTAACTCTAGAAATAAGCCGATGCACACGAAGCTAGGAAAATATAATATTTAGCTCGAATTAATCACTTATTTGCACGTCTGAAATAACCAGAAGCTTGTTCTCAAGGTAAAAATCTTCAAATAACCTATACCATACCTCTGCATAATTTTGGAAGAAACCTTGTTGAAAGAGTCTGATTGAAACATTATTAAGAGTTCAATTTGTTACGAACCTACCTAAATATATTCTTCGGGTCATTCTTACAATATAGGTATACTTTCCAAAAGAGAACCTACATTAGTAAAAGTTTAGACTTTTGTACTTATTCAGAAAAATCAGACGTACTATGTGGAGTATTCAGTTTAGAGCCTTAAGAAAACCAGGTTAATAATAATTAAAAACCGGTTCTCGGTTGGTGTGGTGTCATATAACGGTTAATCGGTTAATCGAGTTCGAGGTTTGCATTTAGGTAGTATTCACTTTCCTGATTTTAATAAGTCAGACTCCCTGATGTTATCGTTATCCAAACTTGTAACTGAAAGCAGATTAAATAATATTATTGCTGTAAAACAAATAAAACTATGCCCCATCGACGATAAACACAAAACCATATACAAAAAACTCAAGAAGATGTGAGCAGTTTTAAGACAAACTCAGAGTTAGCGCACAGCAAGATTAAACTTGAGCAACAACTTCCTAAAAATAGCGTCATTATTGCAACAGAATCAGAAATTAGGTATAGATTCTGTACACATATAGACAGAACCGAAGATCCTTAAGAAATGTACAAGTTTAACAAGAAGAGCAGTGAAAAAGGAGCCCTGTTTTTTAGTTCTTCGTCTTATTTCTTGATTTTCTAGAAGGGTCCCATAAAAGAAAATCGTGCTAATGGGTTACTGGGTTAGTCCTGCAAATAGATAATAAATATTCAGCTCAATGCAACCCCTTTCAAAACATTGGATACCGTTTCTCAGGATCCCAGACCGAGAAATCCTGCTTTAAAGTATTTCCCAAAGAATTCACGTTAAGAAACCATAACAAACACAGCTACAAGTTTAGTTACTTCCATACGTATAAGTAAAAAGAAGAAGCTATACATATAGTTGTATATCTTGGTTTGAGTCTTTGAATTTAACAATTTATGCATGTTTATGAAATCAGTTGTTGTTTTTTGGAGATATGAGAATTGGAGAGAATGAGAATAAGCTGTATTTATAATTGTCGATAACAATGTTTTTTAAAATAAGCAAAATACATAACAACATACATAACCTCCAGCGACGTTTTAAGCGTAAAAGTTAGACTTTGGTTAAGCCGGCTCTATATAATGAAATTAGTATTTGCGATTTATGGTGAATTTATATAAATACATCTTTATTGAAAGAGCAAACGAATAGTTAGGACGTAGAATTACTCAACACAAAAAAATTCTAGAATGTCAAGAAATTCGAAACATGTTCTTATAACGGGGCCACCAGGTAAGTAAGCTATAATGTATAAATTCTAAATTATTTCTACTACGATTTATCCTTGTAGGTGTTGGTAAAACCACCTTAATTAAAAAAGTTTACAATGCCCTTAAAGATAATAATGTAAGTGTTAATGGATTTTACACAGAAGAATTACGAGATAACTCCAACAAAAGAAATGGTTTTGATATTGTTTCTTTAGATGGTAAACGTGAGAGGCTGTCACGAACAATGTAAAACATTTAGATTTAAATTTTCACAACTAAGTATATTGGTTTACAGGGAGTGCTTAAAACCCAATGACTTGAAACGCTTTCGTGTGGGGCAGTACTATGTTTTCCCAAGAAGTTTTGAGCTAATTGCTTTGCCATTGTTTGCAGAAGTAAGCTATGTAATGTCTTTAAATTACAGTCAGAGCTGGTCGGTGAGCTCACTTTGGGATAGGCCAGGATTGCTCAATTGGTTAGTTTCTTTATAATTTGACAATTTAGATCAATCGAGTGATCTGGACCTGTCCTCAAGTTAGTTCACTAACTGCCCTTGATTATAATGTATTGTAAGCTTTGAAATATTATTAATTACAGCCCAAAAATGGAGTTTTGGTGTTAGATGAAATAGGAAAAATGGAACTGTTTAGCAGCAAATTTCAAATAGAAGTGAAGGAAGCATTTAAAAGAACTGACATATCCATTTTAGCCACAGTACCTGTTCTGAGAGGTGCAAGTATTCCATTAGTAGAATCACTGATTACAAACCCAAATTATAACTTGATTACGGTATATTTGCATTTGTAATATGTTTTGTCTTTTACCCAGTGTTTAATCAATTTTTAGGTGGATAGAACCAATCGTAACAATTTAGTAAATGAGATAGTAACTTATTTAACTTCATAGCATACTTTGAATTATGATTAAAAGCTTTTTACTGTGTGGTAATTTGTAATTATATGTAAAAATAATTTTGTATGAGATATGATAATACATGATCCAAAAAAATAATTATAGTCCAATCCATTCTTAGATATCTACCTAAAACTTACTTGTGTCTACAGTGAGATTAAATAAACAAGTGGTAAATTAAGTCGCTGTATTAGACCAAGGGGTGACTGTAGTTTACTTTATGCCATCGAGTACAAGAAAAGATTGTATTTGTAGTTAAAGTACATAAATAAAAGACTTGGTGGGCCCAAAATTTTCTGGCTAGGTTCAGAGTACAGAGGTGACCTACGGTACAATTTTTGGTTGTTTAATTACATCATAAAATGCATCATATAGAGGAAGATGTTAGCTATAGTTTAATGTTTCTAATGAGTAAGGGAAGACAGACCAAATTTTTTAATAATAATCTACCTGAGAGTGTTACCATCCATGTACCTTATGACGTAACCAAACTGTCAGATATCATACCAGAAGTGCCCTATTTTAGGCACAGCAGGCTTTTTATATACTGTGGGCTGAAAACTATAGGGTTCCCAGTGCCAACATAAACAAAAGCAATTTTTTACAAAAATCTATGTAGATCTTGATCATTTGCTCTAACAATCTTTGCCATAATTCCAACAGATACATTGTAATCGTTTATACAATTAGATTTTAAGTAAGGAAACATATGCAACTTTAATTTTTTAAATTGCTTTAGTGTAAAATTTGTAAAATGTCACTTTAAACTCTATAGTTTTCAACCCACAATACATCTATCAGACCACTTTCATTACAAACACAATTTTTTCTTGTACTCGATGACATAGGGTAAACTATAGTTGCTGCTTGGACTATTGCTATTTAATTATTTTTGGAGTCTACCATCTACCAGATATTCTGAGAGTATGTCAGAGTAAAATTCATAATATGCTATAGCACAGTAAGTAGCACAATTAGTAGTGTTAATAAAGAAAATTATGGTTGCTGTGATAGAAAGTGGGTTTTCAAGAAGTTGCAACAGGTATTTATTATTTTCCAGAGAAAAGTTCATCATAAGGTCAATTATTTGATGGTTCCCACATACTGTCGGATGTATTTGAGAAAATATACATGACAATAATAATAATAATAATTTGGATGATGTTTTTAACTTTATTACGGCTTACAGCTACTAGATCAATAAAAAAATACCAATATTTTTTGTTTTTTTTTTAAATTTTGACTTTAATTCTTTACTTTTGTCAGGTAGTATTTTAAAACTACTTTTCACTTGAGACTTTCTGCTGTCTTCTTGTTTTTCCCATGAACATACCAGTAGCGACTCGTGATATTGTGCGGTGGTAGGGCCACGGCTTTGCAGCTCAATATGGGGGGGGGGGGTTATAAGAATTTTTAAGTACATTGCAAATCTTTTTTTTTAAATAAACATTTCTATTAAATTTTCTGATTCGTCCTTTAGAACTGGATTTCAAAGTGGAGACACCCTGTGTTTTTGAAATATCTAAATCCAGCAGACGTGTTCCAAGTTCTTTCATTTCGATCTTTTCTTCCAAAGAATAGGTAGAAAAAGATTTTTTTTAAAACTCACATATTGCACTTCACATTCACACTTCACCTCAAGTTTCAAAACAGGCGTAGCGCAAATAATAACCGCATTTCAATTATTGTAGCTCTGTCTTCTTTATGGTGGGCAAGACTCAGCTACAGAGGCTGCAAAGGCTACAAAATCACAGAATGCGTGTCATTACAGGGTCTAATAGATATACGCCAATTGAACACTTACATGATACTTTGAGTTTCATACTGGTACAATGAAGAATTATTCAAAATCTAATTTTTGTTTATAAAGTTATTAAGAAAACAGCACTAACATATTTCAATAACGTTTTTATACAAAACAATGAAATACATCAGTACAGAACTAGAATGGCTACAGCTTATTAAATAGCATATGTTAGCAACAAAACTACATGCGATCAATTTTTGAAAAAGGAATTCAGATGTTTAATTGGTTGCCAGATGCAAGAAAGTTTAGAAATAACATCAAAAACCTTGACTGTGATACCTATGCTTTAAGTACTACGTCTTTAATGTCATTACTGTAAATGTTTAATGTATTCCAATTGTTATTAATCTGTACAATATTTTACTGATTTACAAAAGGTAAGACAAATAGAACAATATAACTGCTATGTTCGCTGAAGGCAAATAGAATAAGCAACCCTAGATATTGTTTGCACAGGTCGCACTATTCCTTATACTGGGTGTCTGGAAAATAATGAGACAACATGTTTAAAGGTGGATTCCTGGAGTAAAAATAGGTCGATCAGACCCAACTGGCAATAAACAAAATTGCTTTCTTAAAAAGTTCCTTCAAAGTTGAGATTTCCATTTTTATTTTTTACTGTAATTTAAAAACTACCAGGGCAACTTCTGACATAGAGTAGGGGGTACACAAACAAAGTGTTAGTGAACTAGGTAATGCTTTAAAATTTTAATTAATGCCTGATTTAGGTATCTTATATATTTACTATAAAACATAGTTGACTATTTACATTAAAATATAATTTACAAATATACTTAATCTTTATAATATAATTATAATTAGTTAATAGTAATAGTGTAGTTAAATTACTGTTTTATTGAATAATTACAATTTAGAAATATTCTTATGAAAAGATTTTCAAGTTTTTAATAAAAGTTTTAATACAAGATGAATAAATTAAAATCATAAATGTTATTTGATTTTTAATTTATAGTCTTTCCATAAACAAATTACTTGAAAAGAGTCAGTAATAAATTTATTATTTTCACGTATTTGCCTTGTCAATAAATCATGACTATCTGAAGTATGAGCATTGCTCAAGTTGTCCATTTGCTTGCTGTACCCCCACTTTATTTCATGAACCGTGCTGGTACAAGAATCTTTTACATTAGATGACATAGAGTAGTTTGAGTAGAGTCAGCATGTGCTCATCCGTCAGCCTATTTATAGTTTGTCATTCACCGCCGTTGTCGCCCTTCAAATGAGAATGTTGGTTACTACAAATAGTTAACATTTTGTGCTTTAAAATTTTAATTTTTAATCTTTAGCAACAGATTTAAAATTCAATTTTATTGAATATCAGTTTTAAATTGCATGCTTATTTTGTTAGGGGGCGCAGCTGCTTACTTGCTCCTTATGTACAACTGCCATTGAAACTACCGGTGTGATTTTGTTCAAATTTGGTATACTTATCTTTCAATTGCTGATAAATAGCAATACTACTTCGACATGCAGCTTTTTCTTGTAACTTTTTTCAGGTAGCTTTTAACATCCTTTTAGAACATATTTAATTACAATTTTATATTATTGTAACCCATAACCAAAATTTCCAACATTACTTTTTACCTTACACATTAAATTTTGTATAGTGTCGTGAGTGCCTGCTGGTTGTGCTTTATTTCACTTTTTCTGAAAGTCACCAAGATCTTTGGCTTTTTTTCATTTTGCTTCACCTGAGCCCAAGGTTCTGGACAGTTGGATGAATTACTGTCCTTAGGCACAAAAGTGACTTAATTTGTTAGGTACCACTCTGTGATGTTGGCATAATAAACTGTGGCCAAAAAAGAGCTGAGACTCAGGAGCCTTAAACCTCTTTTTACAACATTCTTTTAAATAAATTTCTTTGTATTGATGGTTCCTTTAATCATAATGCCTACATTGAGTTTACCACACATACAAAATTGCTTGCCACACAGAATTTTCCAGTAAATGTTGACATTCTCTTTTGTTTACATTTATCTCAATCTTTAAACTTGTTTGTACAAGTAAGGAACTCTTGTCCAGGGAGACGTTGAAAGTCAGTTTTGATGTAGATTGGTTGCATCATCCATTATTACACAGATTTTGTTAAGATTTAGTAGTTTTCTTGCATAGGTTTTTGCTTTTCATCTCTATTTGGAATTTTCTGTAGTTTAAAGGCTTAAGCCCACTTGGTATTTTGACCTTAAATGAAGATGTTGCAACTTTTCTTGCCACATATCCCTCACCGACTCATTTGGATTTGGCTTAAAAGCTCCTATCACATTCTTTTTTTATCTATTTTCTACCAGAACCAGACTTTTGGTTTATTACGAATCATTTATGAAAATTATTTAAAACATTTGCAATAACTGATTTAGAAATCCCCAAATATTTTCTAATTGCCCATGACATTTCTCGATTGTCAGTTCGTTTGCGCAAAATATATTTTTGTAAAGGACACATTGTTTGAATTCATCTTTGATAATTAACAGAAAAATCTAAAACTGATGTTTTGAGAAACAACTGAACCCAGACTAACTTGTAGTCAAAGGTCATTTTAAGTATTTGCATTATAGGAAAAAACTACAGCAATTTCTAAGCGACTAGATTTTTTTCGCGCACAAGCTTTAGGTCTTGTAACTTCTTATGGAAGCAATTTTGCTTATTGTAAGTTGAGCTTAATCGACTTATTTTGACACCAGGAAGCACTCGTAAACATTGTTCCATTGTCATATTACTTTCTAGACACCCCTTAAAGCACACTTAGTGGCAACCTTGCGGCCGTACTGTAAACCTGTATATATATAGGCGATGTCGTGTACAAGTACAATAAGTACATTTTTTTGAGTTTAGCTTTGTTCATCTTTAATAAATAAAAGTAATAATAGAAAATACTATTTTTATACTTTGGGTGCTGTAATAACATTTGCAAGAAACACCGAGAAAGTTTTCAGGTTAATAAATATTAAATAATGACATCCCAACAATGAAGTTAAATACAAAAACTGTATTCCTCGATTCTCTTGATGATAGCAAGTTTTTGCATTTTGGCAACTCTAAAATAAAATAATTGAAGCGTCTAAATTGAGCTTAAGAATTCTAACAAGCTACCAGAAAAAAATGTTATGAGCAAAAACTGCTTGCCAAAGTAGTGTAGCTAGCGCCCTCTATTAGCATCACCATCTTGTTTGTAAACAATTGAAACCTAAGTATACCGAATTTGAACAAAATCATACTAGTAGTTTTTGAGTTACTTGGGGTGCATTTTCCATTGCGCTCGGAGATTAGAGGAGACAGTTAAAGATATCAATCACGTGACCGATTTCACATGAAACGATGCCAAACGCATTTGGAGAAGTTTGCGATCAGCTGATTATAGTACAGTTAGACCAAGCAGTAAACTAACCAGTGTAGAGCTCGTTTTCAAATATAAAAGGCAACTTTACACAAAAAAAATACACCAAATGCAAAAGTACGTTATAGCAATGTAGAAAAATTATCAAGGTTAGAAATGAAGCTGATTCCTTTGCTGATAAACTGATGACAGTGCCATTGCGCATGCCTGGTTCACAATGCTCACGGCTGCCCGTAACAGTACTTCGAGCACATTGAGAATGCTCTATTTTATCTGATCTGCGACAATCGGTGATTCCAAACGCTACAGATCCTTATCCGAGTATGATGGCAAACGCTTTCGGTGTACACAATATGCTCTGAGCGCGATGGCAAACGCACTCTTGGTTACAGTATAAATTTAAAATGAAAATCTTAGAAGACCTATAACTTCATAAGGAATTAATTTCACTTATTGCATGTTGGGCTCAATCAACCATATGCTAAAGATCTTAACTTCATGCAGTACATGACAGCAGCAGAATTGATATTTAAATAGGAACGACTGTGTACAAAAAAAATGCAATGTGGATGACCTGGTAACTTTTTTAGTGAGAACAGCATCAATGTCGTATAGTACACGGTTATAGAAATTGTAAGTCATGGCCTACTCTGAATTCTATAATAAAAAAATGCACTGTAACCTACAGGACTTTCAAGAAAGATAACAAATTTCAAGCTCTGGTATTTATGCTGACGTACAAATTTATTTGTGTATATCGGTATCATCAAGAATGACCATTGTTGAGGTTTCATCAGCGTATAGATATTGGTTTCATATGCCAGCATAGATTTGAAAAATTAACATCAGCATAGAACAGCAAATCTATCATGTGAAGCCGTTTCATAAGGTTGAAAATGTAATAAGTATTCAAAGAAAGTCTCAACAGTTTTAACATTAGAAACTATTTCATGCTGCATCTTCAAATTTATGCTGGCATATAAAATTTCAATAATGGACAATCACAGTGATACCAGATAAACAAATTTGAAATTAATTGATCCCTTATTTTGAAAGCCCTCACCTCAATGACATGAAACCTGATAATTTAATCTCACTTTGTACATAGGTACAAGAATGTGTAGTAATCCTCTTTAAATTAACTTGATAAACGTAATTATTAATTAATAATAATAACACTGATTTATAGATGTGTATTTTATTTTTATTATACAGCTCAAGAATCATACAAAAAATTTATTTTTATATCAAAAGATCCTTTGCATTTTTTTGCTACCCTGGAAAAAAAGATTACGGTGTTTCAAGCAATACAAACCTTCACCAGCGTAGTTATACCAGGTGTATACCATTGTCATCAAGAAAAATTACTTTGTGACGCCGATCGGCATATTCTGGGCGTTTTCGGTGTATAGCGCTGTTCAAATCGGCCAATTGTCGTTGGTAGCGTGCACCGTCAACTGTTTCACCTGGTTTTAATAGCTCGTACCAAATCATACCATGCTGATCCCAGAAAACACACAGCATTGCCTTGCGGCCGAAGCGATCTGTGGTCTAATAGCTGAAAGTCTCATTTCATAGGTATACACCTGGTAGCTATACACTGCCGTAACTTGTTTTGCAGTAGCAAGCACAATCTTCCAAATCAATCAGCAGTTCTCATCCACTTCATTAACACCAGAATTTCAAAAACAGATCTTGAAATTATCTGCAAAAACATTTACTAATAGAATTTTATAAAATAAATATTTTATGCATTATCATTATAATGCGTATCAGTGAGGGCAAGTTTATTTTCATTAAAAATCAGAATAGCGTATGCTCATCATTATAGGTTTGTCTAATAAGATTATGAAATTATTAAAATCAAGTTTTACACACCTGCTTTCAAATCTATTGCGTTTTAGTCATTTTAACCAGTTGATGATGTATCTTCTCGTTAGTCTTCTTAAGCATCAACTGCTGCAAGTAAAACAAATGTAATAAAACTGTTTGAAGGTTGTACAATCATAAAATAAAATAATGTCATTGTATCAGGTTTACCACATAATTCTCCCCACAGTAATGTAAGACAGGGATAACTATTTAGTCATCATTTAACAAATTTGGAAAATTAAAGCATTAATAAAAATATGAAACTTACCATGACATATCATCAACCCAAATTGGAATTATGGTTCTTCTGGAAAGAAACGCTAATATTACAATGGGGTTTTAAATCAATAGTATAAATTTTTAAAATCAATTTATGTCAGTGCAAGAAAAATGCAGCCAATAAATATAATCACAATATTCAGACGGTAATTTTTATCATCATTTGTTACAAGTACAGAAAAATTTGTCAAAATGAAACTTATTAATGGGTAATAAAAACCTCATAACAACAAATTTTCTACTCAACTAATTTATGCATTTCTTTAAAATTCGAAAACTTGTAAAAACAGGTTTCCCTTGCAAGTTTCATTATCTATCAAAATGTAAAAAACATTCTCACCTTTCTCTTGGTTTAGATTCTTATGCGGTAGAAATTTTTCTGCTCACACAAGTAATACTCTGTAATTAATAAAAAAAACTTAAACTATTATTACTAACACAATAGAAGAATTATTATTGTAATATGATTGATCAGAGTTAAGTTTTCAACAATAATCTTCTGACATATGCTTGTCAAAAAAAGAATCATCATAAAATAATATTTTATAAAAATGATACAAACATGAAATATAATGCAACAACAGTCAATTTTACTAGTAGATACAAATTTTTATTGAAGAGGTTGTTTTGGACAAATCATAACTTCAGATTAAAATAGCATGTTCATACCTTATTCTGTTATATCCCTTGTTAACGTCAAGTTGTTCATGTCTGATAGTAATTCCTGCAACAAAAATAAAAAAGTTACACCTAAATGCACAGAATTCTACATAATTTTATTTGCTAAACATACTATCAGAATTTCCTCTCAGTCAGGGAAATCAGACTGGGGCGGAATATGATCATCACTGCTCTATACAGGGAGAAATGTATTTTACAGCCATTGAAAACAAAAAATTTATATGAAAATCCCAGAGCTATTAAATGTGTAATGATTTCAATGAGGTAAACACTAATATAATTTCTTACTTGAAGAATCATACAAATGTAAAAGGCGCAATAAATAATGCTACAAATTTTTAAGCTTCCAATTATACAATTATTGTTATCGATTAAATTCCCTGTACAATACAGATACTCAGTGTACAGTGCTATAAATTATTATAACCTGTTGAAGTTTATAAACACAAAATTATAGAAATTATTCTTACTAACCTCACTGTTTGAAAAGGAGCTGCCATTACTGCAAGTGCAACAGCTTCCAACGGTTCAAGCCGTCCAAAATTCTTGTAGCCTACAATCGATGCAAAAAATTACTTCAATTTTCCTTTGAAATTTTTTTTCGAAATAAAAGAATTTATTTCAGTATTAGGTAACAAGATTTGAATCATAGGACTCATACGAACGAGACTAAAATTCATCATAACACAAAACACGTGATCGCGTACGAATCATATTTATTAAACTAGAATGATAATAAAATATTTTCAGCAATATTATCTAAAGTGAGGTTTAAAGTTTGATGATTACAATAATATTTTGCGATTATAAGTTTCATTACAATTTACAAACAGAATCAAAATACATACCACACATCACGCTGTAAGGCGAATTGAAAATAACCGGAAAGACGCTAACCAAACCTATTTATGTTCGTCTTTTATCCCCCTCCACAATTCAATAATACCACCGCAGAGATCCTAGAAATACCTGCAAATATCCCCAGCAGAGCAGCATAATAATTACTAATACCAACCTTAAGTTCTTAATAATAATATTTGAAAAAATACTATACAATTTTTATATTCCCGGCAATTTTTTATTTCTGTAAAGGACTTCACTTTTACTGTTATAGTAGTAGAAATTTCTTTTGCAGCTAGGATTGGTGTTTCTTTTTTTCGTTAGTTTAGGCGGTTTAGGTTGCGTTTATTAGGTTTTAAAAGGTTTTATGATCTAAGATTGGCACTGATGCACACCAGAGTATTGAAACTGTGACAATCGCCACAGAACACATACAGTATCGTCAGCTTATGCAGAATATCCTATTTCCTAAAGAAAGTAATATTAACATTTTGACAAACAAAAAAAATTTAGAAAACACTTTTAAGAGAATTTTTGACTTTTCGAAGCGTGCGAATTTATAAACAGAATTTGAAATCGTGGTCAAATGGTTCCATTTTTCTGCGCTATTACGCCTATCTAAAATTATATAGTTTGTTTTTGCTTATTTTTTATAGAGCAACATATATTTTTTCCGTACGTTTTGAATAATATATAAATAAACCATACAATTTTTATTTTTTAAATAAAATAAATGCTGCACTCTTTTTGTGGTGAAGTTTTAAAATAATTATGTTACTTTTGTGAATTTATTTTGTTCCTGGAAGGGGAAAATCAAAAAATTATCCGCATCATATAGGGAAATTGTCGCTGCATCGGTAAGGTAAGATAGGTAAGATGACTGGCAAAACTGGCAAGAGCGCTGGCCACAGAACACATTGCGCGGGCATTCATTTGTTATTTTCTTTGATTTTGAACGATTCTAACCAAATAATTTCTACCCTTTAGTTTTATAAAGATTAATACTATAATTGTTTGTTATTTAGAGATGGTTGAAGAATATCTTCTTTCTCGCCATAAATCAAATATTTTGCAAATATTAAATGATCCAGAAACTAATAAGCATTATTCTATTAACATAAGGTACACAAGTCTTTAATTTTATATTACCTCTTTATAGGCAGCACTCAATAATTTTTATTATTTTAGTTTTGTAGAATTATTTGAAGATGACACTAATTTAGGCAACAATATTCTAAAGCGCCCTGAAGAAGCATTTGAGGAATTAGACCAATGGATTTCTTGTGTTCAAGAAAAGCTTTTGGAAGAAATAAAAGGAGAAACAATGCTGTTAAAACCAAATGTTCATCCCAGAGTTTATGGACTGCCAGTTTGTCCAGAACTGCATAGAAATATTTTTCCAAAGAATGAAGATTTAAATTTATTTTTACAAGTTACTGGTAGCTATCTTCAGTCATCAAGTTTCCAGATGTGCATTGCAGTGGAAGCAGTGAAATGCATTTATTCTTTCTTGTCTCATACAATTAACTTGAAATGATATCATTAGGTATTACTAATACAGTAACATACTCAATAAATTTGCTAAGAAAATAAAAATTTCAGTATATTACAAATAAATAGATATAAAAAAAATTTAGTGCTTCCATGCACCGCACATGCTTATCCAGCTGTATTAATATTTAATTTAAGAAACCAATTCTTTTCTCAGGAACAGTTGTCAGGGTAACTGCTTCAAAGATGTTAGAATATCAAAGACCATACATGTGCACTAAATGCAAATATACAGAAATAGTAGAAGCAGTTTATGATCAGAAATATATTATAATTGCACCAAAAAAATGCCCAAATCCAGAAAAATGTTCTGGCACAAATTTAGTAAGCATTAGTGATTTAGATGTGGAAAATTGTAAGGATTATCAAGAAATCAAGATACAGGTAAATTAAGTGTCTCATACATTAAGTGTTCTTCACCCTTTTAGTATATTTTTAGGAACAACCTTCCAAATTAGGAGTTGGTACAATGCCCAATTCCATGTGGGTAACTTTGGAAGATGACTTAGTTGATGCTTGTAAGCCAGGAGATGACGTAACTATATGGTACAACAATTTAATTCATTGTATAAACCTTTTTCCTAATTAATTTATTTTAGTGGCACTGTAAAACGCAGATGGGGTCCTCTTCTACCAGGAAAAAGAATTGAAGTAGAGCTGGTTCTAAAAGCAAATCATATACAAGTAAATAATGGGCAATCACTTCCAAGTTTAATAACACCTGAAATACGAGATCAGTTTGTAAATTTCTGGGAGAAATATAAAACTTGTCCCTTGGAAGGCAGAGATTTAATTCTTAGATCTTTCTGTCCTAAAGTTTGTACAAATGCATTTTACTTAAATATTATTATAAAGCGATTTATGTTTAATTAGCTTTATGGAATGTATTTAGTTAAACTGGCAATGGCAGTGGTTTTAGCCGGAGGGAGTAAGTGTACTCAAGGTAATGAAATTGGTATACAAATACGTTCAGAACCACATATACTGTTAGTTGGAGATCCAGGAACTGGAAAATCTCAATTACTTCGGTATGCTGCAAAGATTATACCACGTTCAGTACTTACCACTGGTGTAGGAACTACGTCAGCTGGATTAACTTGTGCTGCTATCATGGTAAATATTTTATTAATTTTGTTAGTAATACAAATACATGGAAAATAAAATTATGTAATTAGGAAGATGGTCAGTGGCAATTAGAAGGTGGGGCTTTAGTATTAGCTGATGGTGGAATCTGTTGTATTGATGAATTTAATTCAATGAAATCTCATGATCGCACTAGCATTCATGAAGCCATGGAACAGCAAACTATTAGTGTGGCAAAAGTAAGTAGTAAGTTGTGCATGTTTGTAAAAGTATTTTGGTTTTAATTTGCAGGCTAGCATGGTATGCAAACTTAGAACTCGATGTTCTATTCTTGCAGCAACCAATCCTAAAGGTGGATATTTAGATCGGTCTCAGCCATTAAGTTTGAATTTAACTTTACCCAGCCCACTACTTAGTCGATTTGATATAGTTTTAATGCTAAAAGATAAGTATGATAAAGATTGGGATAATTTAGTAGCTGATTACATTTTAAGTGGAAAGGGTGCGGATGCAATAAAGATAGATGACTCTCTTTGGAATCTAGAAACATTACAGAAGTATTTCACTATAATTAGAAGTCTAAATCCTGTCTTAACACCCCAAGCAAATAAAATACTTAGTAGTTATTATCAAGTTCAAAGACGTGCCATATCACGTAATAAAGCAAGAACCACTGTGCGATTATTGGACAGTCTTGTTAGGTATAATAACTTCTGTAGAGTGTTACTTAGTATAAATTGTTATAATTAAAATGATTTAGGTTATCTCAAGCACATGCTCGATTAATGTTTCACACAGAAGTTCAAGTTATGGATGCCCTATTTGCTGTAATTCTTATTGAGAATTCTATGCATGGCGAATGTGCAGTGCTTCTATTAGAAACTATTGATGTCCAAGCACCTTTCAATGATTCTCCTATGGAGAATTACAAAGAACTATTGAAAGCAATACTAAATAAATTGGGATTACATGATATTTTGAAAAGCGAAATACTTGATTTGAATAGTGATTGTCAGTATAATTTCAACAATTCAGTTTTGGGTATAGCAGAAAACATGGAAGTTAATAGTAAAACAAATATTAATTTTCATTTTATAAACATTAATTCACAAAAAGATGAAGGTACGTCTAGCAAGCATCAATTTTTACATAATATTACACAAAAGAATGACGAGACTTTTTCTATAGATTCTACAAATACTTCCCAAACAATGTCAAAATCTGTAGATTTTAGTGCAGTGCAAGATAAGTCTAAAGAAGAAATAAAAGATACTGATAAAGAAAATGTTCAGAAGAATAAGATTCGTAAACTTAGTATCCCTGATTGCAAGCAAGATGAAAAAATCTCAAAAGGTAATACGAGTAACAAGACAGATACCAACACTCATATCTTGAATACAAATAAAAGTCATAAGGAGAAAAAGAGAAGAAAAAGTTTAAAATCGCCTGAACATTCTAAACAAATAAAAGTCAGTAAAAAAAAGTCCAATTTAAATGATTTTCAAATGCTAAATATGATTCGAAGTGTTAATGATGAATTTGATCCAAATATTTTAGATTTTATGAATGTTGATGATGAAACTGTAACTGAAGTGGAAGTTAATAATGAGAGTGTTGTTTATTCCAGTAATTCTAGGCATGCAAACACTGAAATTGAAGCTAATGAAAAATCTGATCTTTTTAATGAAGCTGAGATTAATTTAAAACCTGAAAACAGTCGCGCCATATTAAAATCTCCAAACAGTGAGAAAAGCTGTACAACAAAAATATCACAAAACACAAAGTTAAAACAATTGAGAGAAAAATTTTCTTTTAAACCCAGGAATGTACCCAATATAAATATACCTGTTGTTAATAAAATTGAAATGCCTCTCAAAGATGAAACTATTAATAATGTCATAGAGAAAAATGCTGAAATTAGTCAAAGTTCTCAAAGTTTCTTTACAAGCAAAGAAGATTACGAGAATTTAAATTTTGATTTTTAATATAAGATGTATTCTGTTTATTCTATGTAAAGTATTTAAATATAGATGTAGCAATTAATTTTATACGTATTTGAATACCAAACAATAAAGGTAATTGTAATTTCTAATCTATTTGTTTTTATGAGTGGTAACCCAAGGATGGTTGGAAGTTTTGTGGGGCTTCAGGAAAAAGCATTAGCGGGGCCCTAAATTAGTGGCGCAACAAGAAGATAGACAAATGGAACTTATCCTGCATTTCATGTAATTGTCACTTCTAGTATGATTTCTAATTTGGATTTATTCATTTTATTAGGCACTAATTAAAACTTCTTCTTTCACTACAAATAGGCTTTAGAAAAAATATAAAACAGATCATTATAGTAACAGGAAGTGTTAACATCCCCTCCCCTAACTCTACTAGCCCTTAAGAGCGCGGTTTTGACGTTAGAATATAGTAGATGGCAGCACCGTCAAAAATCGAGTAAATAGTTTTTTATGATCAGATCATTTATTACTAACTTAAAGTTTCTAGAAAGAAGTTTACGAATGCTGCATATATGTACCTTCGTCAATGGCCAATAAAAATCTTGATTCAGGGTCTATCAGCTAAGAAAAACAATACTTTTGTGCAGAATAACTTGTCTTATTATTTTAAATTTTAAACATAATACTGATAAAAGAAAGTATCCATTTACTTGCCTTACTGTAACAACTACCTATCCTGAAAAGTTTGATGCATTTGAATTAGAAATAAAGATACTAGTTAGAAAAAACAAACATTCAATTATTGGGAAGTAGCAGCAATTGATTAATGCAATGCACAATAATGGAAACTATGAAAAGTATTATAATTTTAGTTCATCTATCTTCAAAGAGATGGTACCACTGTTTTGCAAGTTATGATAAGATTACATAGATTAGGATTGTCAGCCATATGGATTTTAAATCTCGCGCTATTTTTAACCTTTCAATATATGATTGGATCAGCAATAGACGACATGCATTTTTGGGGTACAACAATCTGTCTCTTTTTTTATAAACCATTTCTCTTATCTTTATTAATTGAAGTATTGTATTAATAAATTAAAATAACCTAGATTAATAAAACATGAAAAACATGGTTTGTAATTACTAAGAAAGAGACAGATAGTAACCCCAGGGTAGGTCACATGCACGTTTTCTATTCAAACTTTGATTATATCAAAGAATTCAAGTAATTCTTATAGGACTTTAAGTCCTTGTTAGACAAATAACAACAATGACAATCCATAAGGTGCGTTTTATGGAAAAGTCTGATATTTCTATTTCTTGTTTTTACATTATTTGGTATTTTTCTTTATTAAATAAGTAGTTTATTATAAACAAAATATTTTCATTATATATATAATTTAGTTTACATTACATTATATAATAACGTTGGTGTATTTATATACCTACCTGGATGGGAAAAGTAATAAATACCATTAGCATCAACTAGTAATGGATAAATTTTAATTTTCAGAGGTCAGTGAAATTTTCTTTGAAAAATTTCAGATTTCAGGAAATTTTGAAATTTATATAAAATTTCTGAAATTTATGAAAAATATCGAAATATTTGAATAATTTCCATAAATACAATGTTATACAGAAATGAATGAAAATTTGATGACATTTTTCAGAAAATTACGAAAATGTGATGGTTATTTGCCGTACAAGAAGTTTAAAGTAGTGCTTTTTTAATGCTAGTTCCTGTAAACTAAAACGCCAGCGAAATATTAAAACAGTTTATATTTTAAATCTTTAAATAGAATAACAAGTAGGTAAGTTCAGATTCAATTTTGTCATTTTCTTCTTCGGAAAATGACAAAGGCCCAACACTAGACTCAGTATCATGGGTGGAATATTTCTCATTTGAAGAACTTTCTTTTGGTTCTGAATCGCCTTCTCTTCTTTTGGTAGTTCTATTGTCGCTTGATTTAAATCTTTTCTGATTTTGGTTTGATTCCTGGACAATCTCAGCTTCTAAAACACACAGAAGGCAGAATATATTTTAAGATTGAAATAATAAAAAGAACAGCTGCATTTCTTACCATTCTAAGAGGCTTTTTGACCTTCGGATGTCTTTTTGGAGCGTACTCTCAACTTATAGTTATGAGAAATAAAAGTGAGCTATTGCTCTTTTGGTAGTTAATCTGTTTCTCTTCGCGCAATAAATCCTCCCCATTGTGCTATTTGTTCTTTCTGGCGATGTAGATGACGATGACGTAAGCATTGAAAGTATTCAAATAGCAACTCTTGCTAGCTGCCGACAATTAAAACTACCAACACCTTTCCACCATGTGAGTGCGGTTCTAAACTTTCAACCTTTTCTAAATCACCTCTTTATCCCACATGTTTTCTTTCTTCCTGTTTTTGGCGAGGCTGATCAAAACAACTACATAGTCAATGTTAGTAATCGTTTTTGATAATGCATCTATAAATTCGATACCATCAAGTAGTTCTACAGGACCTAAGTTGACCTCCAAATCTTTAGGATCCAAAATATCAGTTTTTAAATGTATAGGTTGAACTGAGTATTCATGGCGTCGTGTGAACTTTTCAAAAATCATTCAAAAAAGTGTATAGGTTGCTGCTTTTTTACTACATTTCCTTATAAATATGCAACGCGTAACTTATTAGATTTTGTTTACTTACTCGGCACGCACTATTGTAGTATCATATATCACTATAACCACTACCTAAACACTACTAAAAGTAACAAAACGGCAGAAAATTATTCTTCAACTCTTCAAAGCACTCTAGAAAGAAAAATCTTCACTTCTGGCACTACCGTTATATAGCTCTACAGATGATATCTTTAGTGCAATGCGCAAACAAAGAAGTCAGAACGCATTTGTTAAGAAAAGGTTCAATGACCACTGGCCGAAAAGGATATTTTAAAAACAAAATGCTAAATACTTAACGTATTATTTATTATTGTTTCACTGAAAGAAAAAATAGTAAAATCAATCAAGAAAGACATGAAACTGCGCTTGTCTAATTTTGTTGTTGATTCACGTAAAACTTTAATCCAACTTTATTTTCCTTCTAGAATGATTTAATGTAAAACTTTGATTATATTTATTATGCAATTTTTTCTGTTCAACTTCCAATTAAATAAGTGTTGCAGTGTCTCAATAAAAAGTTATTTCATGTATGTATTTAAAACAACGAGAATAAAATACTCATTTAATATTGCTGTAAAATGTTACAGGGAATATTTTAGGTAATCTTGGCCCAAGTTCATAATAAAAAAAATCATTATCATTGTTTTCTGTTTTGGAAAAACCTTTCCTTTACTCAAAAACATATTTAACCAGTACTATTAAAAATTAAAAGTGACTATTTCTTTATTATGAACTTGGCCCAAGTGCCATTAAAATATTACCTAAAATATTCCCCATGACATTTTACATTTTTTAAATACAATTAAGAAGTGATCGTGAACTATAATAAAGAATAGGATAATATTTATACAGACTACAGCCTTCTTTAAAGAAGGCTGTGTACAGACGAATCAAGCAGTTTTCTTCTTTTTTCCTCTAAGTAAATATAGAGAGTTAGACCTCTTCTGGTTCTTTTTGAAACTATAATTACTTTAATCAATTTCAATACATACTGCGTCATCTATGGACAATTATGTTAACTGTACAAGCAAACCGTGTTCTTCAGTTGCAAGAGGGACAAGTGACATCTTGTTAAAAAAGATTTTAAATTATCTATCCAAGGGTGTAAAGAAATCGAAATTTAGTTAGGCAGTTTTTGAGAAATTTAGGAATAAACTTTAAGATACATGTCCCTTGATAAAATAATAAATTTATTTAAAAAATACAAAATGAAAAAACTGTATTAATGCAAAAGATGTGTTCTCCATTCATGTCTTCACTGAAATGGCTTATTTTTTTGTGTATTTAACCTTTAATAGTAGACATTGTTGAAAACAATCTGAAAGAGTTTACTGAAGAAATAATGTTTCAGCAAGAGGGAGCTTCCGCTGTGCACTACAAGGAAAACTCAATTGCAGTGTATTTAGAATGTGATTGAATTGACAGAGACTACAAAACAAAAGAGGTAAAACCAAAACTAGACTTGGTACCTATTTGTCAAGAAGTGAACAGAGAACATTTCAAACATATTAAAGTCTTCATAATAATTCTTTCTTGAAAGAAACATCAAGTATACCTTCATATATGTGTTTGTATTTTTCATGAACTACCATTTACTTTAGCTTTTAGCCATTAGCCTTTTAAATTTTATGTTTATAGTTATATAAGGTATGCCCCTCCCCCTATGCAGCAAGCACTCTTACTACTATTTTGCTGGTGCACAAACATTTCCAACATATTGTATTCTATCATTCCAATGATTTTTAAATAACAGAAACTGAAGTTTTTTAAATCAGACAATCTATACGTTTCTGAAATGCCTGTAGAAAATCCTAGTGTGATTCTGCAACCCAAACCAAATATGAATATGTTCTCAAAAAACATTTCACTATCAAGTTAATCGGTCATTAAATAAAAGCAGTTTTCTTATTGTGAAGATTTGGTAAGTAAGACAAACTCACACTTGATCATCTACCTTCTTTTATAAAGAGTATGAGATACCTCAAACTTGCTTGTGCTTTCTGGAAAACAAGTCAATCAAAAACATCTTTCTTCTTCTTATTAGTTGATCATAAAACCATGTAACACAAATCAAATTCATTTACAACAAAATACGTATATTTATTATAAATTATAATTATACATCTACAAATTGGTAAGATCACTTCTTTAGTTTCTGACTAGGTTCTTTAGGTAGAAATCGATCCAAAACACTGGGGGGTTTAGCTTTGTTTTGTGAATTATTTTTCTCTTTCTGTATTTGGGTACCAATCTTTTTCATTTTTTTAACGAATTCCTATAAAAGCAGAGAATTACTTTACAAATAATAAAGATAAGTTTAAAGAATACCCTTTTAGATTCTTCTTGAACAATTTTCTTGTTTTGAGCCATCTTTACAGAGCCACCCTTGCCTTTTGCCTTTTTACGAGGCTCATAACTAACTTTTTGAGGTTTTAAGAACTAAAATGCATAATAAATTATTTAAAAAACCATAACTGTATTAAACAGACCAAACTTACTAATAATTTCCTTTTAGCTTCAATTTTATCTTGTAATGTAGGTATATCTACCTCAGCAATTTTAGTTGGATCCAAAGTTATCAAATCAGGTTGAATCTAAAAATTATATGCTGGTTATGCAAATATACATAAGCATTTTTAAATATAATTTACCTTCTCTAGCAGAGCCTTTACTTCTGCTTCTTGTCTTTGTGTCTTTGTTTGGAATGGATTTGCTTCAAAAGCATCAAAATTGGGCTCTCCTGCTCCTGGTACAAGAAGACTTGTAAAACCATGTGCAGAAGCTACTCCTAAAACATCTTCATATGGGCAAAAATGGAAATTTCCTATAGTATTATTTAAACGATGTCGTAGATATGCACGCTCTGCTGATGTTTCGCAGCAATCCCTGTAAGACTTCAAGCTATTATGTGTACTTAATTATATACATTTATTACTTACTTATAAACTTCAACAATATTTCCCATTCCTATGGCTAACATATTTTTTTGAGAAAATGCTACATTACTTGCAACAGATTTTAATTCATATACTTGCATGGGACCATGCAATTTTCGGATATCCCATATCTTCAGTGTACGATCAGCAGCAGCTGTAGCCATATATCTAAATTTCAATTATCAAACTATTGTAATTTATTTAATAATCTAGGTAACACTTACAAACCCTTAGGATCTACATGTAAAGCAGTCATAGCTGTTTTATGACACAGCATTTTAGCTAATGGATCGCGTGTATTTGGAGCCCACATAGTCACAACTCCTTTAGAACCTCCCACACATAAAACTGCATTATTTGGATTTTGTGTCAGCATATTGAGTTTTCCTAATTTAGTATTATACTGAGCCACTATCTGCCCAATAGATATATCTAACCAACTTAAATATCCTTCATCACTCTAAAATACAGCTATTAGTATTTAATAAATATTAATTTGATACTACTTACAGCTGTTGCTAGTAAGAAATGATAAGGTAGAAACTCCATTCGCGAAACCTTATTTAATTTTTTCAGACAATGTAATTCAATTCCTTGATTGTCATATACATAGACCCAATTTTTTTGCGCAACTGCCAACATTGTTTCAATGTGCAACCAACAAATATCATGCACTGACTCCATAACATTTATTTCAAAATGCAGTTTTTTTGTAATCCAATCGAACCCAGCTACATGTCCTAGTTTTCCCCCTAATAATAAGTGTCTACCATTACGTGTATATCTCATACGATATGGACCAAAATCTTTCAAGCGTAATTCAAAATGCTTTGTGGCAGCACTAATATCTACATTATCCATTATTTGCTTCTGTGTAAATTGAGTAGTTGTTTCACCAGCATCTGCTTCTAAAAGTCTGGCATACAACAATAATATTAACTTTCACATATTATACAAACAAGAATTTTAATATTTACCCAGAACCTTCTGTAAGTAATATTTCTACGCGCGCTGCTTGTTCATTTGCAAATTTAAAATTCTTTTCTTTCAGTTCCTGCTTACGCTTATGAATACCAGTTCTGACCCCACTTTTATCTATACCTTCTCCACGACTATGTTTTTCAAGTAACTTTTCATTAATGGGAGCTCTTCCTGGATATTTAGGTGCTGGATTAGGTATCTTCTTAACTTGTTTGATTTCATGGTGTCTCATTGGCTTATTTCTGACTTTATATGTTATAGTACTTTTATTCTTGGTTTTAAAAGCCTTTTTCTTGACTTTAGGTTCTTCATTGAAATACCTTGTTACCTACAAATAAACTCATAGGTTTTATGCTAATATAACTACTAAGAAAGCATCTTACCTTTGCCATCTTTTCTTTCATTTATAAAAATATTAAATATATTACAGTTTACCAACACATGTACAACATGCAAGAATTTATAGGTTATGTTTCTTATTTCACACTTCCATATTATTTTTACATTGGCAGTACCTCCGTAGCCGTCACCGGCTACCCCGGCTACCAAGATGATTGCAGCCGTAACTGGACTGACTACCAACAGTTTTCTATAAACCTATACAAGGTGTTAAAGAACACGTTTAAATATTTAAGAGGCATGACTAAAAACAAATAAAAAAGTCATAATAAACATGGGTCAACACCACCTATATAACGGCCAAACAGCTGCTAAAACTAAATACCGTGACGTCATCATCAGTAGGCGGAAATTTGTCGAATGTTGTAGCGACTGCAGCGTGTTGTAGATTGCTAACCGGTTAATCTAAAAGCAGAGAGCCAAAAATTTTTTAGTTTTTGCTGGTTTTTGTGTAGGTAACAGTTGCCGTGACACATTAATCTTTGAATATTGCGTTTCATAATGCCATATAAGTGTTGTGTACCTGCTTGTAGAAGCAATTATGATAAGGAATCCGAGAAAGTTAGTGTGTTTTCGTTTCCGAAAGATCCTAACCTGCAAAGCAAATGGATTAAGGCTATTTGTAGAGAGGATTTTATAATAACAAAAAATTCCAAGGTATGTAATAATTTTGTACATTAACACTCTTCATGTGCTTAAACATTTGCATTTATTAGGTATGTAAACTACATTTTCGAGATGTAGATATTGAAACAACAGTGAGCATGTGGGATGAAAAAACTGGAAAGAAGGTTACTGCACCTTTGTCGTATCCAAGACTTGCAGCGGATAATTCATACATTTTATATTTTCAATGTGATTTATAAATTGGAGTTTAATTATAAATTAAAACAGGTGCCATCCCAGTATTTGTACCAGGATGCCCATCGTATTTGTCTTCCACATCCACCTCTGCTACATCTCGGGAAAGCCCTGAAGCAAGAAGAAATCGTTTAGAAAATGATTTCCTGAGGAAGACTATTTTTGAGAGTGTGGAATCGCATGCTCAATATAAAAACAAAGTGTCAGTAGAAACGTTTGAAGACTTAAAATTTAAAATAGACAATTTTAAAGTGCCAGATAAATGGATAATAATGAAACATGAAAAACGTGTTAATTTTTTATTAATCTGTAATCCAGAAAATCCTAAATTACAATGCAGTGTTGGGATTAATGAGGACTTGAGTGTGTTTGTTTTTGTTGAAAATGTGAAGTTAACATCAATTGGTAGCTTGAAGTTACCAGAGTACATTAATGATATGAATGTGATTGACAAGTTACTTAGTGATATTAATCAAGAGATTTCTGAAAGAGAAGACAGTGGAATATGTATCCAAGTTATATTAAGCTACTGTGATCGAATTCAAGAACTGCTACCTGACGGTAAAAATAATGTTGAATTTATAAAAGAACAGGTAAAGTTATTGCCTGTGCATAAATCTAGACTAAGATATTCATGGGACTTGATGCTGTTTTGCTCTTTGTTGCATTCTATTTCCCCTCATGCATACAGATTTTTTAAGATCATCACAAAAATTAAAAATACCAAGTACTTCTACAATTCGACAAGTATGTGGCAAATTTTCTTGTAATCCACAGCTTGAACAAAACCCCAAGGATTTGCTACGTTATGTTTCATCAAAATTTAGTTAGTTATAAGTCGGGAAATATTGTGGGTAACGCTTTTAATGATGAGAAATTGGCAAAAAGTGCCCACGTATTTATGATCAGTAGTTTAATGTCACCATATAAAAAAGTAGTGCATATTTTACCAGTTAACAAAATGACTGGAGAAGTGCTACACACTTTTTTAAAAAATATTGTGATTGGATTACACTGGTTTTGAAGTTTTGGGTGTTGTTTCTGACAATCACAGTATAAATAGAAAAGCCAGAAGTCAAAATCGTGTATCCCAATCCTGCAGATGAAAATAAGCCATTGTATTTTGTAATTGATACTGTCCATATATTAAAAAATATTCGTAATAATTGGTTAAACAAACGAAATCAAGACTTCAAGTATCCAAATTTTTCCAATATGGAAATTAGTGAAACGGCCTCTTTTAAAGCTTTAAAGGAAATGCATGCTTCAGAAAGTACCTCGCTATTAAAGTACGGGTTTAATTTGTCATTAAAAACGCTGTATCCCTCAAATTTGGAAAGACAGAACGTAAAATTGGCTGTAAATATTTTTAACAGTAGTATATCTATCGCACTAAAGGAATTAGGACCCAGGAAACATTTTAAAAACTGGGAAGGCACAGCCAATTTTATTGAAATCATATCCCGGTGGTGGGATATTGTCAATGTAAAAATGCCTTTGAAGGGACAGAGATTGCGAAATGTATTTCAAGAGCCAATAACCCTTACATCCATTCACATTATCTCATTTTTAAAGACTTTTTTAAGTTGGCTTAGTAAATGGGAACTTCTGGAAGATGGTATTACGTTAACAAAAGAAACCCATTTTGCTTTGAAACACACCACAGAGGCATTAATATACATGTCGAATTTTTTGTTAGAAAAGGAAAACTTCAATTATTTCTTGTGTGATAAGATCCAAACCGACAATTTAGAGAAACGATTTGGAAAGTATCGTCAACTTGCTGGATCGCAATATTACGTTTCTGTTCGGCAGATATTCGAATCAGAGGCAAAATTGAGGATACAGGCTGTAATGCCTCTTGCCTTAACATCACATAATTTTGGTGAGATTATATTTGATGTTAATTGTGTGGGCGGTGCAAGTTTGCCAAGTCAGGAAGAAAATGCCGAATGTAACGTTGCTGATATTTTGGCTAACAACTGCATGGTCGACGAAGATGATCTTGATGAAATATCAGATACAATGTGGCCTCTGTTGACCTACATTGGTGGTTACTGTAGCCATCAAATTACTAAAAAACTCAAATGCAATTACTGTGTAGAGTTCTTAAAAGGATCCAATTCTGAAAATACTAGACTAATTGCAGCTAGAGATAGAGGAAGATTAAGTTATCCACATGAAGATGTGGTTAGGATTGTGACTTCTGTATACATCATCTTCCGAAAACTTATTTCGTCCCCAATAGAGCATGTTTTTGTAAAACAAATTAATCAATGTGCCACAGTGATTTCTTTGGGAAACCTGATCGTGTTTTTATTGGTCATGCATGTGTCAGTCACACTAGTGAATTTTTAATTAAAAAATTTTTACATATTTCAGCAAACATTCTCTTAAATAATTATACAAAAAAGCAGAATGACATTGTAAATAAAAAGAATATACCTATGTGTAAGAGACAAAAACTAGATAAGAAAGTGTAAAAAAGAGTCCCATTTAGATATCTAAATATAGTAGCCACATAAGTTGGTATGTGGTTTGTTTAAGTTGAAATTTTACTAATATTGTGCTAGTTATTAATTATTATACATATACATATTTGTTTCTCTTAATTAATTAGTTAGTTAGTTTATTTCCTTAATCAAGAAATGATGTTGGAATAGAATAAAATATACATGTGCATATAAAATATAAATAAATGTGAATAATAATTGTATGTAAATATAACATATTAAAATATAAACATATTAGAATTTAAACGAAGAAATTTAATAATCATGACAGGGTATGTATTTGCTGTTTTAACTATCATTTGTAGTTTAATTTTTTGTAAGATTTTTTGTGTTTAATTTTTTAAATTTTAATAAAGATTTATGTATGAGTAGCAAATTATGCATTATCTTCCAATATTGTTCTAGGTATTTTAAAGTTTTAACTTCCAAGAATAATAATACATCAAGTGCTGTGTATTATTCTTTATTGATTACATTAGCATCATGGTCATGTCACAAGATGTAAAAAAACGTACCAATGCAGTCAAGTACTACATTAAACGCGAAGTTTAATACGAGCTTATAACATGAAGTGTAATACCTCCTAATTCTGAAGCCTACTGTTGATGACGTCACATTTCGTGCCGCTTGGCCTTGTTATATAGGTGGTGTTGCATGGGTCTGCAAATCAACCGTTTTCGACATAAGAGCGATTTTCGTTTTTGAAAGTGAAAGAAAGTCACAATTTTCATTATCAGTTTAGTGCTATGCATACGCTGCTTTCGAGATAAAATCTTTCAATTCATTAATGAACGATTTTCCATTAAATCTGCGAAATATTTAGAATAACCGCAATTGATTTACCAATTAATAGTTATTTATGTATTAAGAGCTGTTTGACACTATGCTAAATTTTGTAGAAATTCTATAAAAGAATCTTGACAAAAATTTCTTTGAAAGTTTTTGGTACGTTGTTGTATCGAGTTGTATGCAACGATGCATAACTTTTTACAAAATCTTTGATGTGGGCGTGCACAGTATCAATGTATTTACAGCTGTTTGCAGTGCCTTTTAATCAACCTTTAATGCGACTCGTAAACATAACCTCAAATAATAGGGAAGCAAGCAAACGTGCAGATGCCGGTTTGCACATGGAGGCGCTCACGTTTACTGCGCATTTTCAGCAAGAGATTTACCAATTTTTAGAACAGTTCTATAAAAATTTTATTGGCAAGAATTTCTATGTAAACTCTGCAACTATCGAAAACTTTTAAAAAATTAATTTGTACAAAATTTTTTAGAAAATTTAGCATAGTGTCAAACAGCTGTAAGGGCGTAAAATACATATTTAGAGCCGGAGTGTGTTGCGGAGAGAAGTGCAGCAGGGAAGAACAGTTAATTTAGACACAACTCAAAAGGCTAATCAATTTATTATGTATGAAAAGTTTGAATAATAATTTTATTTTTACTTAAGAAAAGGAATTACAAAATTGACAGTTCACAATTAATTCAATGGTCACTTGTTATATTTTTATTTTTGATAACCAAAACAAGGTTGCCCACGTTGACTAATGTTGCCAGCGACAAGAAAAAATGGAGCTTTTTTTTTAACAGAGTGTGGAGTTTATGAGCCGAGGCAACGCTGAGGGTCACATTCATCGAGGGCTTTAAATATTTTACGCCAGGAAAGCATACAATATTTTATGCATTACTATAATTTTTAAACTTTACGTAATATTTAATTACAGTGACGACCGTAAACAACTAAAATAATACATATTTACATAGCAACGGTCTGTTTACTTTATTTTAACGCCCGCTAGGATTCCAGAAAAGAAATCGTAGTTCAGGTAATTCACGAGATGGCAATACTAGTGCAATTAGGATATTTTTTAGAAGGTGTAGCAGAGAATCACACCTTTTACAGATAATAACAAGACTCCTCATGACTGCAATATTATCAAAACTTCTTTCTAAAACGCGCGTGTTTTTAAGCATTCATAAGTAGAAAACACATTAAAAGTACCTGCTGCAGATACACAAATAAACTAATCTATTATGTGAACTGCGTGACAAAGACATCCCGCCGCGCTGCGCCGGGCCAAAATTCTGGTTTACTAAATATGTATTGATCACTAAAATTCCATTATTGTATGATTCATACTAATGCAGAAAAAGGTAGCAAAAGCGCAGCTTTGAGATTGATCTTTAACAAAAGACCCATTTTCATTTTTAAAATTTGCTGTATAGAAACTGGAAATAGTTAAAATTTTAAAAGCAGGCGCTAAGTTCAAGTTCTCATCGGTGATCACGTAATCACAAAACGTTTATAAACAGTCACTCCAATCAAATTTCTTTAGTAGATGCATAAATGCGGCAAAGGCATGGTTAATTATTATTTAAGAAATTAAAATAATCGTATCGTACTTAACCTAGATTAAAAAATAAAAGCGCTTAAGCAGACATTTTTTCTGTTTTCAAGTTTTTTTTTCTTAAAAACAAAGTTTTATTATAAAGGAACTAATATATAAAACTTCAGTATTTATTACATAAATTATACAGGGTGTTAAAAATGTATCGCAATCGGAAAGTACCATATTCTCTACGGATACACTTACAAGAAACTTAGACAAAAAAAAGTTTATTCCGACCGCCGCACAATATAAGATTAAGATTGGCCTATCTAGAAGAACAAACTTACTGAAGACAATCTGATGAACAAAAGAAAAATTGGACTATAATGTTTTTCTTATGTTAAAAAATTATATATTTAGTCCCACCCGTATGCGATATGTTAGAAATTTTAGCAGAACCTACTGCAATTATTACTAGAATCTCTAAAACGGCAAAAAAATAAACATTCGGTTGACTACTAGAGACAAAATTAGCAGCAATTGCTCATTTTAGCACTATAAGTCTTCATTAGTAGCAATGTCTTTCTTTATTTTCTTGTTGGATTGAGCTGCAATAATTCTTGGAGAATCTCGAATTTTCACCCCTCTTGGTACTCTTGGATCAACTAACTTCGGCAATACACATTCATAAAAGAACTTTTGTAGTTTAGGAACTATATGTTCATCTCAAAATTCGGTATCTTCCGCTAAATTTTAATGTCTGTATCAGTATATAAAATTAAATCACAATAGGCCCTACCAGCAATGTGCAGCTACCCCTGAATTTGAAAAAAATAATTATGTGTTTTTTTCAAGCTAATTTCTTGAATCCTGCAATAAAGCAGTTTCGATGGCTTGATCGCGGACTGACTATAAACATTTAACTTCCACACTACTTCCATCCTCCAGTAATCCATCGGGAGAAGCGGCCAGGAATGGATATTGCTTGGAAATAAATAATCCGCATGGTATTACTTTTTTTTAGTGACATTTTCATATCGTTGTATTGCAATTCTTTTGTTTATTCTTCCGTAAACAATTGGGGCGGTATGGAGTTTCCCATTATTTTTATACAATATGTCTATTACAACATAATGGCAAGAGGTTGTATTCTTGCTTTTACGTATTTCTTCAAAATTCGACGCAGTAAGCCCATTGCGGCGCATAGCTTTCCACTGTAAATTTTCATGTTGACCCCTTGTTTGTGTTTCTATTATTCTACTATCAATTACTTGGGTTTCCATTTGATGTAAAATGCGCTGCTTCTCTATTGCAAAATTCTCTTTATTCAGATCTGACTTTGCTCTATCAGGTCCGTATTCCGTATCTGTATTTGTAACAGGTTTCGCAACATACACCCGCTTCTTTCTTTGTATTCTTCTTCTTACTGCAATCTTCAGTCTTCGATTTGAAAATACACTCCTTTTCTCGAAGACATTCCGTAGCTGTGCCAAGAGGGGCCATTATTAAAAGACAAACCAGCTGCTAGACATTGCCGTAGATAGGATCCTCGTTTGCGAAAATTGATCCTTTTCCGGCCAGAAAGTTTTGAAGCGAGGGACATAATATATCTATCGTTCTGCATAATTTGTTGTCGCATTAGTGACTAAGCGATCGCCTTTACGTACAACGTAATTTAATGCAGAACATATTTCTGGAAAGATTTGACTTTGCTTCAGTAACGGGAGGTAATTGGTTTCATTTTGGTTTTTTCTTACACAGTAATCTGTTCGACAATCTATAAGTGTTGTCCAAACACGTGGTATAGTCCATTTTTCAAGTCCTGCCGAAGTTGTTGGACACTTGCTCCCGTTTTAGAGTTGTTAGTAATAGCAGAGCGTAGCGCTACGCTCAATCATGGAAGGCGCGACTTTAACATTCTTCTTGTTTGTATTTCATATGTGAAATTTAAAGAAATTTTATGGAGTTGAAAGGTGTAACATCTTGTTACGTGATTTTCACATTCGAGTTTTTCTACAGTGCGTCCGTATGATACATGTTCTATAATGCGTGCCTAAACAATGGAATCTCCATCACTGATTACATATTTGTATCGTACACCGTGATTTTCGACACTTTGGTTAAACCCTTCAATAATAATATCTTGCTCCATTCCAGTAGAAGCACCAGTATAAGTTTTGAAGCATACGTATATGGGACCTCATAGAGTCTTTCTCTTTTGCGAAAGCTGTATTCGCAAGTCAGGAAATAAAACGGTGCTCGACACTGCAAAAGTCAGAAACCTGACGAGTAAAAGAAGTAGCAAGTGAACAGGTTCATTGGAAATAACTACAGACGATAATTTTGTCATAAATCTTTTAAACAACCACTTCTAGAAACTAGTAAAAAAAAATTCTATCTCTGTTTGGTCTTCTTTTTTATTTACTAAATACCATTTAAATATTTTCAGATTAATTATTACCTACCTATTTTTAAGCATATGATAACATACCGAAGTTCTATTAAAATAAATGGAACTATCTATTATACATCAAGTTAGGAACAGACAATGTTCGTATTGGTAGTGTAAAGCACTGCAGTATATTATGAAGCTATTTGTAAACTATTAGTTTGTGAACCACAATACAACTTTAATTATAATTTGTTTTTGCCAAATAGTTCAATTTTTTTTTGTTATCTCTTACAGCATACAACAAGGAGTTTAATAATCCGAAATAGGTAATAATATAGTAACACATAACAATAAAATCGGGTTAAAACTTGTCGTTTTTACTGTCTTGACCATTCTTGACACAGTATTTAAAAGGCTGTGGCAGTTATTTAGATAAACAACGTAAGTGCAAACCGTGCAAACGAGCTTTAGTAACTCTAAACTACTTTCCTTAAAATGCCATCTATGTAATATTGCCTGAACTACAATAGCGGCTGCTGTAACAAAAAAATCATCAAATTACGCAAATTACGCAATAATTATGGCGGTTTATTCGAATTGTTCGCAAATTTTATTTCGGGTTACGTTTTTTAACTATTACATATTTGTATGAAATTTTTTAAAAATATGTAATTATATTACTCAAATTTAGTAGGTATGCCTTTTTTAAGATTCCGTAATAAAGTTATTTTATTTATAATGTTACATAATAATATATTTTTCATTACTATTATGTAAAAAAATTTCATTAGGAGCTTTAGTCAATTAGTTAACCAAATCCCAATTTTCAGCCATTTATTTCCAATACTTTTTAAATGTAACCCGAAATACGATTCAACCGCTCTGATCTGTGCCCTTAAACGGTGTGGTTTACGTCCTAGAAACGAGTACACAATGGCCGCCTTTAGGCCCGGTCATGCATAAAATACTTTTATGTTCTACTGCATCATAAATACTTAGAGTTTATAATAGTGTTTTCAGTCCAGAAAGCTATGCTTTATTGTACTAGTAATATAAATATAAAGTAAATTGAACTCTACTGTCAGTGTCAAATAATACATTGTTACATAATATAAATAACATTAGTAACTATAGTAACAGCCAAAAAACGTTTTGATAAAGTAGGTATACTTTCATAAATGTCAAAATGGAAAAATTAATTTTTAAATTTTTTCTAGTTATTATTTTTGTTATTCAAAGCAGTAGAACATAAAATAATGTATGTTACTTGTACATAATATGACTTGATTGATTCGCCTTTGATTATGGCTTGTTGAATAAAGTCCTACATTATGTACTAGTAACATAAATACCTATTATGTTCTCCTGTATCATAAGTACTTAGTTTATAACAGTATTTTCAGTCCAGAAAGCTATGCTTTATTGTACTAGTCCATAAAATATAAAGTAAATTAGACTCTGCTGTCAATGTCAGATAATCCATCAAAACAAAGAAACCTTGTCATTTTTCATTTCATAAAAAATATAAATTGGAATCGCATTGTCCTTTTGGTACAAGACACTACATAATAAGTAGTATACACGTAGTCGAGTCGTTTCGCTTTTCTAGGTCTCACTTGCTGGACGCATCATATCAACCACCAAAGTGACAGAGATACGTTACTTACGGTATACAGAAATATTGTTCTATCTAAGATTAGTTACGGGTCCATTGTATATGCATCTGCAAGCAAGTCGCGTCTAACACGGCTTCAGTCAATTCATTATAATGGCTTAAAAGTTGCCGCAGACGCTTTTAGAACCAGTTCTGCAAAATTCGTCTACTGTGAATCTGGTATGGAATAATAATAATAATAATAATAACAACAATAATAATAACAACAACAACAACAATAATAATAACAACAACAACAATAATAATAATAATAATAACAATAATAATAATAATAATAACAACAATAATAACAACAATAATAAGAACAATAATAATAACAATAATAATAACAATAATAATAATAACAATAATAATAACAATAATAACAATAATAATAATAATAATTCAATAATAAATAACAATGAAGTTAATATTAACAATAGTAACGTTAATAGTGGATCGTATTCTCACCTCAAGGTTATATCATATAAAATTTTAATGAAGCAATGTAGCTTTATGTGATCTCAACAAGAAGCAAAAGGATGAATCGGTTGCCTTGGCTGTTAGAGAGTAACTGTATTTAATCATGAGGTAAGAATTACTCTCTCGTGATAGAGGATAATAACACCGATGCATTCAAGAACAACGGGCAACAAAAGGCGAAGTTCAGCGTGCGGAGGCTGCTCTGTCACTTAACCATGTTTCCATTTCAGGTTAAAACTGTAGTCGTTTTTTACAACAATGTAAGTTTTTTTTCTAAGATTCATTATCGAACACTTTTTCATTATTAATAAGAAACATGGAAAATAAAACAAAATTTACAAAAGCTTTAGTATTTTATTTGGAATAATTTCACATAAAATTATTGTGAATTTATTAACGAAGTAGTATTTAAAGACTAACCATGTCAAAAAGTAGATTTATCTATAAACGAAGCATATTGATTTATTTATAAGGCAGTATAAAGCACATGGATACCAAATATTGACAAAAATGAACAAGATAAAGTAGAAAATACATGTACACAGCGCCAATAGTGACCTTGGTCCAAGTAAGTTAAGATATGGGCGTAGCAGTAAGATAAACTGTCTAGTCTGGGCATCTGAGATCTAGTGCATATTTTCTTGATTGCTTTGCTTTAGTTATTTTGTAGGGAATAATCGGGATCGTGAAATTTCGCTAAACATCTTGGTACGAACTGCTGTAGTTTTTATCATATACTTAGTACTTTGGCAAATACGAATGTTAATTTACTTTGTCTCTCTTACAGATTTTAAATTAAGTCAAATATACTCCATTGTCTAGCTGATTCTGATTCATCATTAGGTCATTACTATCTGATTTGGAATCAAATTTTTAAGAATTTATAATATAAACTGCTCAACAATTGAAGTGGTCCACCAAAAAAAGACAGAAACCATAGGTAGTTATGAAAGATGACCATGCCCACTAAGCAAAGTGAACTTGCAGAAAATCTCATGTAAACTTCTATCAGCAACTGCAAGTTATAGTGTGAATTAGTTGTAAACTTAAATCAAATTTACTGCAAATCGAAAACTGCCTTACATGGCACTAGCATGTGCAAACATACAATTGCAAACTTACACCAAACTAGGCAAGTTGCAAACAAATTCATGAATACGAAGTTAGCTGTAATTTTCAGTACAGTACTAACGTTTATAATTATTCGAATGCTTGAGAAAACTTATGTAAAACAAATGAAAAAATCGACGCAAACGTAAAATATTTATTTTTGTATTTAAACATTGCATAAAAAGTTACAATATCTTTATAAAATGAGAACATACCTACTTTATTAAACTCTTATGATGTAATAATAAATAAATAAATATACACTGATTGTAAAAAATTAAATTAAATATTATAAAACACGCGAATGTTTTTCTGCGTACATTTGGGGCCCTAAACTGCACATTTATCTCAAAATGCCAAAAATCATCCTAGTAATAATTATGACTACGATGATGATTGACGATGCGACGCCGTTATAGAACAAACCGAATAAACACTGATAAACACAATGCGCGGATGCACAAGATGCACCACGTGTACCAACGGTCTTCGACGATTACTCGGCAAACTACGGCAACTGACGGCAACTGCTAGCACCAATCAGAAACTAATAAGCGCATGTCTTAATACATATTTTACTTATGTAAACTTATTGCAAACTTATAATTGTAAACTTTCTTCAACAAATACTGAAAATTTGAAAACAATTTGGACTTGCAAACTTACTATACATTTCTTAAAGTAAAGTATAAAAAAATTATTTGCAACATTCACACTAGTTACTTTTTGCAACTTACAAAAATTAAGGATAATAAAGTTTGCTGCAAATAATTGTAAGTTACAATGTTTAGTGGGTGGGTGATATTGTTTTTAAATATAATTCTACATTAATTTTGTATATTTGGTTAGATTTTTATTTATGTAAACCCTAGTAAACAACAGAAAGAACAAAAAGATATTCAAATAAAACTAGACAATAAAACAACAAATTTACTTTAAATAAACAAAACAGAAAATTAATTTAAAGATTCTTCGTGGATTTTAGCAGTTAGCCTAATGAATAAGAAGGGCCTGGATTTTCCTCTAGAATTTCTTCGAGTTTTTTTATCAGGATTTTTCTAGGATGTTTTTTAGAATTTTTTTAGGATTTTCCAAAAGATTATTTCCGGGGTTTGTGCTAGGATTCCTTTCTCGGGTTGTCTAGGCTCTCTTCTGGAATGTTTCTTAGAATTGTTTCCTTGAATTTTTTACAGCTTTTTTACTAGAATTCTTTCCGGGCTCTACTAGAATCTTTCGAGGTTTTTTACTAGAATCTTCTTTAGAACTTGCGCTAAGATTTTTATGGAGTTTTTTTTTACTAGGGTTTCTTTGAGTTTTAATTTCCATTTAATTTTATTGTTATTTAATATTTCAAAGCTTGGTGTTGTAGACTCTACTGTGTAGATATATTCACAAACAAAATCTAAACAGTTGTGGTAGCCATTCGATAATTCCGCAACCCTCAATCCCATACCAATGTATTGCTATCAATGGTATGCAGCATTTTAGTAAATATAATCACTAAGTTAATAAAACAGAGTTTACCTGAAGACAAAATTCAGAAAATTTTTAAATAGCTCTTTTTTATTTCCTCCTACGATGTTTCACCAGATTCACCTTTGTTTTGAATGCTATAATCAAGAAAAGTAGTTTTTTGTATTTTATTTTTATTAGCAGGATTGCTATAAATAGTTCTTCTATGTATAAACTTCTTATTAATATCAATGGTTACTAATATTATGGACAATAACGAAAGAATAACAAAAATCCCACACAATAAGTCATTCATGTCATGCAATTATCTATAATATACTTACTGTCAGTTTATATGCAAAAAGATTTGAATAAATATTATAATTTTTATGTAAGGAGTCTCCAGAAAATAAAAACGCTTTCAATAAACCGCATTTGAGATTCTTTTGAAACTGATAGGAATTGAGTTTTATTTTGGAAGTTTGTAAAACATGTACGTTATCTAAACCAGTTTTAAGGAAAAAGAAGACATAAAGAGATTTTTCCTCCTTTTCATTAAATGTATTATTCTTTTCCTATTTAGGATTCTAAGCTTTTCTGTAGGAATGCTGCATATATGTAAATTCATTTTTGTGGCATGCATTTTTGTAAGTTCTTACAATAAGATTAGAACAGTACTATGTACTATGCTGTAAAGAAGCAGTATCTTAGTTTAGATCCTATGACAATTTTCCTAACATATATGGGATAAACAAATTAACAGTATAGAAGAAATTACATTTAAAAAGGAGGAAGCAAAGTTATAGTCTAAAATTACTAATCATAATATAAACAAGAGAAAGTTTAGTTTTCATTGCGTAACTGTAATAGTGTTAATAGTATGACTTTTTAAAATTTTTGGACCAGTTAGAATATTTATTAAATTTATTTATTTTATGGACTAACAAGCACATCCGACGCCTATCTACAACTGAAGAATGCTAACTGTAGATGATTATCTACTTAAGATAGATGAATAGATGAATGAACTCTATTGAAACATTCTAAGTAAACGCAAAGTTGATTTTGTTTTTCCTTTTCTCAGACAAGGCTGTTGGTAAAAAGTAAAGTTGAAGTTCACATTCATTGAATGTAATTTGCAGTAAAGTTCGATTTGGCATTATTATCACTTATCAGCTAGCTGCGTCGTTTCAGATAGTGTAGAACTTCTAATTTCACTATTTGACTAGAACTAGGCTTTTCACACCTATGCCATTGTTTAAGATCCGTATATTATAAAATCATAAACAAATTTTCAACCTTCGTACATAAGTAAGTGTAAGCCGGTTTTTCATGAAATGACGGATTCATTCAAGGTTTGTGATGAAATCTTATGCTTTTAATATGTATGTTATAGGTAGTACATTATTTATCGATATTACATGTAATGACACCGGCAGGTACTTACCATTACATGAATGACTCATTATTATTTTATGAAACGATTAATTTCACTATTTTTTATTATATTATAGGACTATCAGGCATTTTAAATTTCATTAAATAATGCTCCGTTTATTTGACATTATGTACTGTATGTCTTATTTTTTATTGAAATCAATCTTATTTTATAAAGTTATAACTATTACCTTAGTTATTACATTTGAAGAGTAAAATTTGGTGTAGACACACAAAAGTACTTACATAACTACATGATACATATATTATTATGGTACTTAAAGCAAACAAAACAATAAAACGGAAGTAATGAAAATGTATGTAATAAATTCATCAGGTCAATAATAATTAAAGCTTTCCACTTATTGCGTGACTTAACTTAGAGACGTATTTCAGTTAAATAAACAATTTCATGAATCTTTTTTATTATTTTTGATAGGTCAAGGTTGCCGTTTAAGAGAGAATTTTGCAGTATTTCTTCATATGGTTCTTAATTAACTTTTTCCTTTTTTCTATTACCCTTTTAAATCTAAAATTGTAGCTTCTTCGAGCGTAACTCGCGCATTATATACAAATCAACCTCCAAGTAGAGACAGTGAAAGTGATGTGATAACAAATTATTTATGTAAAAGTACGTGTATTAATTCAATAACAAATACGGAAAGTATTGCAATATAATTATTCTGCATGTTCAAAAGGACAAAGTATCAAATTTGGAACGCAAAAGTGAATGGCCAGTTCTACTAGAGCTGTAGCTGCCTGGAGGAATCCTTAGTGCTAGAGAACTCTTGTAGGTTGCAGAGCGGAAGTAGGCAGCGTGCAAGAGCGGTCTCACCGGTAGTTGTTTGGCCGGCACGAGTGGCCTGATGAACATAACCCGGTTGGTCGCGTTAAAGTGTAGGTCAAGAATTAGTGTAAATTTCAGATTTGATCGAAAAAGACCTTGAAAACTTTTTTCGGTTTCATTTCCTTTCAGAAAGTCTACACGCGCGCGATCACTATTAACTGAAAGGAGTCATGCAGAATTTCTTTTTAACGCAATGGTTTTTGGGCACTTACTATTACGTTTTGGGGAATTATTATTGCTGATTACTTTCGCACATTCAGGTGCAGATACATATGAAAAGAGTAAGTATACCTGCTTATATTTAAATTATATACATTGTTATTAACTCATTTTCAAAATAAATTAAATTTTATTTGCACTTATTTAATTGTTATATTTTGCTATTCGCTTCTTGGTCACCTAAGATAAAGCTATAATTAGAAAAATTGGGAAAGTGCCTATTTAGTCATGCAATTTCAAAGGTTATTAATAATCTGACCTTTTAAGAATTTTAAGGAAAAAAAGGAATTGCCGGTTAACTAATTATAACAGATATTTCACTATCTCATTTCCCTTATTTGTAACAACCTGATATTTAAAAATATTATAAATGCAAATGTAATAAAACGATTAGGAGAATGCAGCAAATATTTGTATATCATTCTTACAGGTGTAATTAAAATAAAAATGAATCAGTTAAGCGTGAAGTTCAAGGAAACAAAAATACGTACTTGAGTTTGAATTTACCTAAATTGTTAAAATCTCAATTTTCTGCTTTGGAAAAACAGGTCTATTACAAGATTCATATTCATTTATTACACTGATTGAGAATAAAAACTCCTTTGGTCATTTATATGCAATTTTTCTGATCTGTTTCACATTTCGCATTATCCGCATTGATCTATTTTTCTATTATTAATGTTGATTTTATAATTATAATTGAGACTGGTCTATACCTCTAGTTTCACTTCATAAATATATTTTTACAACATTTTTAACAGTAGATATTTTGGTTTATTGATGTTTCTTATTTTTATTATGTATAAATGGTAGGAAGTTATGTACTAATTACAATAAACGAAAGTTCAAAACACACATAGAGGATTTAATAGTATTATTTGGTTGCAAATCTGACTGAAGAAGGTTATCTCTTGCTCAAAACGTGGTAATAATATTTGTAAAAAAGTTCTTTATCGTTTATGGTTTTGTTGTATTTCAAAATGCATTGTTTATACATTAGAACTAATAAAACCTATTCATTCTTTATCTGTGGCATTTTTGTGTAGGTCAGAAATAGTTTTTAATAGTCATTAAAATTAGCTTCGTCGCTTAATATAATCAATCTGGAGTATTTCGACAAAAATATAAAAAATTCTCAAAACCTAAAAATAGCTCTAGATAATACGTATTATTTGACAGACCAAAACTTTGAACAAAGATTATTAAAACATATTAATGAAGGTGTAAATAAGCAGATTTATAATACAAGAGATAGACATATAGGAGTATTTGCTTATTGAATTGAAAACAAACAAAATTAGATTAAGAAATGAATTTGCTTGATCTCTACACCGTAAAGAGACAAAATTTAGTTGGTTAATATAACCTTCTCAGTTATAGTAAGAATTTTATAATCTTTTCGTTTTCTGATTAAAAGTTATAAATCTGCAGATCGCTTATTCATAAAATCATAACATTTTAAAATGATCAGCAGTCTCGAAAATATAATTTTAGGGTCCTCCCGCAAGCCCAATTTTAAGGACCCTTAGTATACTAACGGTGTTTATTGTTAAAATGGAAGTATTTTGTGGATTCGATTATTTCTTTCATTTCATCGAGTTTCAAGAGATGTTTATTGTTCTTTTTCCAAGAAACTTTAAAAATATTACAACTGGAACTTTCAAATCAAGGACTAGTGCAAAAGGGAAACCAGCACAATATTAGAATAAAACCGAAAGAGTTTAAAGTCCTCACAAATTTCCTAATTTACAACTGCTTTTGTTCAATTATATTTCAGTTCTACCTACTCTTCTCGTATCCTTCGGCATTTGCTGTTTAACTGGTTATCTATTCTTAGGCGTTGTCGCAAAAATAGAAATATTTTCCTCACGCTATTAAATACAACCCTTAAGGGTATTTGAATAGGTTAATAAAAGTTGCACAGATGTGAGAAGGGATATAGCTTACAGTAGTTATTGGCTTCTTGTTCTTAAAATTGGGTTTTTTACGTTAAATTTCTACAAATACAATAAATCATCATAACTACATAAGAGATATCTTGCAAAGTAAAATGAACCCCCGCAGTAGAAATTTTGCTTATTCAAATTATTTCCAGCTAGACTGTTATTTGTGGGAACCGGGCAGCTCCCGGCAGGTACATCTCCCGGCGGCCTTTCCCCGGTATGGACTTTTCAAGGCACGGAAGTATCCCGGCACGGATCTCTCTCGGCAAGTATATCTCCCGGCACGGATATCTCCCGGCATATACGTAGAATTGGGGTTTCAGCTATACTTAGTCCACAATATCATGTAGTAACATAATATTGCGCTGGTTATAACCAGTCATCAGCGAGAGAGCTTGTTAGATGCTCGATTAAAGGTTAAGTTAGGGGTTAGGTTAGATGTTCGGTTAAAGGTTAGGTTAGAGATTAGGTTAGAGGTTGAGTTAGAGGTTAGGTTAGAGATTAGGCTATAGGTTAGATTAGAGGTTAGGTTAGAGGTTAGGTTACAGGTTAGGTTAGAGATTAAGTTAGAGGTTAGTTTAAAGGTTTGGTTAGAGGTTAAGTTAGAGGTTAGATTAGAGGTTACGTGATAGATTAGGTTAGAGGTTAGGTTTAGAGATTAGGTTAGAGGTTAGGCTAGAGGTTACGTAAGAGGTTAGCAGGGCCGGCGTAACATGATTTTCTGAGGTATGGAGTGCAAAAAACGCCGTTACACACATATAAACCAAATAGGCGCGCGCGCACGGGACAGCGATTTAATCGACAAAAATTTAAAATTAAAATACGAAATTTTTAGGTATAGAACTTCATACTCAAAACAATCTCAAGTATAGAATGCTCCATATTCACCATATGCCTTTCGCCGGCCCTGGAGGTTAGGTTAGAGGTTAGGTTAAAGGTTTCGTTAGAGGTTAAAATAGAAGTTAGGTTAATGGTTGGGTTAGAGGTTATAACCGGTTCAATATTACGTTAGTACATGATATTGTGGATTAAGCATGGTTGAAACCCCAATTTTACGTGTATGCAGGGAAATATCCGTGCCGGGAGAAATCCACACCGGCAGATATATGTACTTGCCGAGAAAGATCCGTGCTGGGATCTTTCCGTACCGGAAGATATCCGTGCCGCGAAAAGTCTATGCCGAGGAAAGGCCGCCGGGAGATGCCCGCAACCCGTTATTTTTATATTTGATCTTTGTGAGGCTCCTCGCAATACGGGCTTTTGCATCCAACATTTATGCCACTAACTTTTAGCTAAACGACCGGTGTCTTTATTATTACTAGTTATCCTCTTTTCTCATCTCGATCCTCGAGCAAGTAGTAAGCCCGTCTTTCTTCAAAATTTCTATCAGAGTTCTTTCAAAGTACCTTTAAAAAGTATTAAGTACAAGTATTTTATAAAACAAAATCCAAGTACAAATACCAGTATAAATATTTTATAAGTTACTTAAAATTTGAAGTACTTGTACTTAAACTTTTAAAGTTCAAGTACAAGTACCTACCTGACGATCTTTCAAGTACTTGCTAGAAATTTATTACTTAAAATAATGATTTTAAGTAAAAGTACTTAAAACTCAGATTCAAGTATTTTTTATTCAACAAGTACCAGTACTTGACTTTAAGTACTTTTTTATTTAAGTAAATATTTCAAGTAGTTTCAATATTCAGGATATCTACTTGAAACTTAGGTACAAGTAGTAGAATATTATTTACTTTTATAGTAGTTAAGTACTTGGCTTTAAGTATCTTTTTACTATTTTTACGATAGTCATAACTAAAATATACTTAACTTTATTTTCACGTATTATGTACAAGTAAATTAATAAGGTACTTGAAACTTAAGTACAAGTACTACCTATTTATTTTCGTAGTACTTAAGTGTTTTACTTAAGTGCTTTTTCTTTACTTAAATAAATATTTCGAAGAGTTCAGTATAACAGCTCTGATTGCTACGAAAAGCAGATGTAGTAGCTTTAAATTTTACTTCACTTTTTAATTCAAAAACGGAAGCATTATAAAAAGTTCACTTATGGACCTTTATTTAAAAGTTAATAAAAATGTCTTGATTCAATTTGATCAACAAATAGAATTTAGTGTAATGTCATACTTGACTGAATAAGCTAGATATGAACTTGGAAATACATATCTGATTATCTTCAAGTAACGTAGCATCTTCTTACAGTTATGACTGTTATGAACTTTCCGTTAAATTCTTGAGAATTAGGAGAAGACAAAGAATTCCTTTGTTTTAGTTTGATTAGGGGCAATTAAGAAGAGAGATACATAGCAGATAACGATAATAACAGTCAAATTAAAAAAAAACAACAAAAATACTAATTAGAAATACTAGTCAAAAACAAATCTAAAAACAATGTCACATACCAACATAAATAGAGCACGTAATAAGATATTGTGCTGTTTTTATTTATTTGCTTATAACAATTAAAAACAGCTGAATTTAATTTATAACACCCTCACAACTAACTGTTTGCAATAATTATTAGTTATTTATGCAACAAGTGAGTAAAGTGTATCTTTTTTTCACGAGAAGGAAAGTTTGCCGCACGAGCCGTAGGCGAGTGCGCAAATCCGCCGAGTGAAAAAAAGTAATTTTACTCACGAATTGCATACAAAACTTTTTTCACGTTCGTAATAAAAATCAAGAACTACCTACTTCAATAACGGCTTTCTCGATGCGTCACATCAATGCGTTCTAATTTCTGACAAATGCCAGTGGCAGCCTCCTATGTGTTTAAATATTTTGCGTTAAAAAATGACACCTTATAATACTTTTTTTCACTCAAATGCGTGAAAAAATGAACCGTTATGGCACTTTTTTTCACGCTTCTATCGCGATGAAACAAACGCATCCTTTATAAACGAAAATTAATGAAAAATGTTGCACTTTTTTTCACGAACGTGAAAAAAATAAATTATAACGGTAAAACATCCAGAGCCATCTTATCAAATTGAGTACCCCTGAGCTAAAAGAATTTAGCTCCCTAATCACATTGGATCGAGAAATAATTAAGCAAAAAACAGTTTGAACGCCCTAGACTAAGAAATTCCGCACGTTAATGACATTGTACACATATAATTAATTAGATAACTTTCATTGCAAAAAATTCTATTATTGTATCGACATTGCTACTCGGTTCTTAAGCGCCCCTGGACTTATCCCACTTAGCCCAGTGAATAAGAAGGGCCTGAGTACATCGGTTATTTATTCATTTATTAAACCATTACTCATTAACTTCAAATGTTAGACTGATCAACTAGCACAAGTCGGTCAAGTCAATGCTTCTGTTGCTCGGCAGTCAATGTAGGCTTTGCATTTCTTCAGCTACGGAGGCAATTCGTATGTGTAATTTTAGCAGGATTTGTAAGGGACAAATTTTAAAGGAATTATATCGTGTTCTGTCGGTGGTCCAAGACAAAAGTCAAGGGATTCACGTATATACTATTGGGTTCAGTCCTCCGTCACGTCGCTGGCACCAATCAGCCATGTCGAATGCACCGCAACCTCAAGCGGATGCGCCGGTCTATCTAATAGATTCATGTAGTCAACTCATAAAGTAATGTCGCAAAAAAAGTGATTCAGGCAACACATTTAACGTTTTCGGAGCAAGTTAGGACCTACGTATTCTGTACATTATGAATAGATCTTTACCTGGCGAGGGTATATAGGTATATTTAAAAAAAAGGGTAGTGAGAAATCCTTATATTGTACTTCTTAAGGAAGTGCCATTTACGTTTTATGAGTAAAGTAGCTTCGGTTAATTATTAATAAAATTGTAGAATTAATAAGTAAACAAATTTTGTTTTTTCTGAAGATTAACAATAATATATTTTTATTACATAGGATGTCTCCAAAAAGGTTGGGACATAGCTTAACTGCAGACTCCTGGGATAGAAATAAGAAGATTTAACTTAACTTACCTATATCCAAAATCGTGTCGTTAAGTCGGTACAAGGTGTGAAAGTTTTTTGATAAAAAATGAACTTTACGTATAAAAATAGTAGGCTTTGATCGATTGAGAAAGGAGCATTTATTTTTAATTAGGTGGTAGTTGTAAAAAGATGTAAAAGAAAAGTTGCACAAGACCTATCACGTAGACTCCAAAATCGAACGATACCGTATGAAACTTCCAACAGAGCATTGCAGCATTTCCTGACATTTTCACACATTCGTTCGACTTTAAATATGTTAGGGCCATTGTAGGACAGAACGGGCTCACTACCATTTCTACCCTTAGCGGTACCCTGCTGCTTATGTAGGCCAGTCTTACCGAAATACCAAAGAGCGAGATCTTCATAAGCCACATAACCATACACCAAAATGATCCTAAAGTATCTAAGCTTCTAAGTGTAAAAAGCCGGCCGCTGTCTACCAAGGAAGCCTAAACAATCCCTAGCTAGATCAATTGAGAAAGAAGCATTTACCTTGAATTAGGCGGTAGTCGTAAAAAGATCTAAAAGAAAAGTTGCACAGGCCCTATCACGTAGACTCCAAAATCCAACGATACCGTATGAAACTGCCAATAGAGCAACCCAACATTTCCTGATGTTGTCAAATATTGCTTTTGCTAACTGCAGGACAGGAAAACAAATTTATTTATTTATAAATAAAATATTTAACATTACACAACTCGAATGGATGTTGCAAACAATAAACACGTGTTTAATTTTGTACACAGTTTGAATTACTGCACAACCAGAGCTAACATCTACACGTCAATCTTCACTCAACGTTCTTAGTGCAATAAACGCAAGAACGTAACAGTTGAAATTTTACATTATGATGTGTCATAATTATAATTATTTTAGAGTATACAGAGTATTATTTAATTCAAACCAATAGGATCTATTTCAGCTTAATGTTGGTTTCTCTGAATTTTTATCATAATTTAATCTATAATATTTTAGTAACGAGCAAAAATGGAAAAGAACAGCAAAGAGAGTGTTTTAGAGAGTTTACTCTGAAACACAAAAAAATTATTTTTGCAATTGTCTTTTGTTTTACTTCGACGGTGGAACGTAAATCTAATTTCTTCTAATGGAACGCCTACTTGATTTGCATATTACTGAATAGCACGCTTTAAATGCTTTTCAGTGATACATGGTTTGACATAGCAATTCTTTTGTTTTACCGAGTTATGAAGTGAAAAGCATTTCTCATGGCTTTAAACATATGAAAATTATTGGTTTTTGTCAGATAAATTATGTTTGTTATGTAACAATTGCTAAAACAAAAAAAAGACGCTTTTAAGATACTTTACTGAGCATTAACAGATAATGTCCAATAAAACACCTTAAAAGCGTATTTTTTTGGTTTAGCAATTTTTGCATAATAAATGAATTTATTTGATAAAAATCTATAACTTTTTTGTGTGTTAGATGTCATGGCGCATTAGGATAAAAAATGATTTTCACTTCATACTTCACTTTAAAAAAATAATATAATTTCGTTTTTAGCAAATATCTAGTAAGCGGTGTACTTTTTTTGAAAAACAAAAGCATAAGTAAATTGATCTCCAAAATAGCCAAATCTTTTCTAATTTAACCGATTTCGTATCTCTTACAATTTCCGAAATCCCAATAGTGAACATCGAAATGTGGACACACTGTATACATTTTTGATATGAATATCATAAATTGTTACTGTAATTATCTGTTATTTATAGTTTCGTCTTTTTGTATTCGCATTAATTGATTATTTTGTGCAGTTGAAGAACTAATTACCCAGTGGGCTCCTCTTATTTGGCTAGCTCCGCATGAGAAATTTTTTCCATTGGACGTAGAAGAATTTCTGCAACATGTGAACGTTGGTATTCAAAGTAATACGTCTGCACCTGAATCTCTCGACTCATTTCCGTTAGGATCAGATTCGGACAAGTTTTATCTAGTCACGAAGAAAAACTTAGGTGTGTATAGTCATACATTTACCTATTAGTTTGTAATTTGCTATATCAATAACGAATTTCTTTTATGTTTGAATAAAATGTAATTTTTTAATAATTTGCCGTACACAAATGAAGCTGTTTTAACAATGATAATTTATAAATATTTCAGATTCTCTTCTTAAAGATCCGTCGTCTTTCATCTATGGGAAGAATCCGAATGAGCACCAAGTACCTGTGTATACAATAGTTAATGAATGTTCTCCTAATTTATCTTTTAGAGTAAGCGATGCAGATAGTTTAACAAATACAATAAGTGCAATTTATGGCCAAATAGATCTTTATCCTCATTTTTACGTAGCGTTTTGGATATTTTATCCTTATAATGAAGGTAAAGAAATATGTTTTCTTGGAAAAGTTCCTACGCCAATCCTTTTCGGATCTTGTATTGGACACCGTAAAACAATAGGAAATCATGTAGGTGACTGGGAACACATGAGTTTGTTCTTTAGTGGCAAACCTTATCCTGATAGAATGTACGCATCAGTACATGATGCTGGAGTTTATTATAGATACGAACCTAAATCAAGATTGTTCAAATACGAGAAACAAGAAACAAGAAAAGGAATACTTCAAAGGCCAAAGTTTCCACCTGTGGTAAGAAAAGAAAGAGGACATCCAGTTCTTTTCTCTGCTTATGGCTCGCATGGTATGTGGTCAGCTCCAGGAGAACATTATTATGTGAGGGTTCCACGCCTTATTGACAGAAATGGATATGGTACTGCTTGGGAAACATGGAAAGATCTAAAGATTTTTCATTTAGGTGCCAGTGAACTTCCCTATTGGGTTTCTTTCAGGGGAAAATGGGGTAACCCACCACAGAACTGTTTCCTTATAAAAAAGTTAGGGATATGTGAACTAAGTGACGGGCCTAAAGGGATCTTAGAAAGAAAACCAGATTTCTATTGCTTCCGTGAAGCTAGATGATTTATAATCATAATGATAATATAAAAATTTTTATTTATATTTAATGTTTATTAATTATTCTGAAAGCTTTATTTCAAAATTTGTTATGGGGATTTGTGTTATTTATAAATATGACAGTTATGTGAATTGTGAGAATTAAAGTGTTTAATGGTACATTATATTGTTAACTTCCAATAATTATTTTTGTTATGTTTTATTGTTTCGAGCTCTATTGTATGTTTTTTAAATGTCAGATTGTAATTTATAAAGCACTGTTTACATTTAATAAATTATGTTTTAAATTTTCTGTTTTAAGAAATTCAATTGCTTATTAAAGTACTATTTGTAAAAAATATAACAATCAGTTTTCTTTAAAGATAATACATTATTATACCAAGATCTTATTATGAAATGAATACAATTACAGTCATTTAAGCTACATGAAACTGGATGTAAGTGTATAGTTCATCTTTATGTCTACCATACTTGTTAATGTCAAAATTTCCTAATTTGTGTTGGCCGGAAATAAAATTTCCTTTTTTTATAAAACAACAATAGGAATAACCTAGCAAATGCATGTTTTGCCAACTTTCAAGTACTTTGACGGGTATTATAGAAAAGAAACGTACTATATGTTTGCAGTTAAGGAGATGATTTTTGGACGAAGTCGTAGCCGAGGTTCAGAATTTCTCCCACAAAAATTTGCCATACGTATTTCGAAATAAATACTAGATTGTTATAAAATATCATTTAATTTCTATCAAAGGTGTTTCCACAAAGAGAGAACAATCATTCTCTAACTTTTTGTTATACTCACATACGGGAACCGGACAGCTTCCGGCGGATTTCTCCCGGCAGGTACATCTTCTAGCGGCCTTTTCCCGGCATGGACTTTTCCCGGCACGGATCTCTCCCGGCAAGTATATCTCCCGGCGCGGATTTTTCCCGGCACGGATATTTCCCGATATACACGTAGAGTTCGGGATTCGACAATGCTTAGTCCACAATATCATGTAGTAACATAATATAGCGCTGGTTATAACCAGTCATCAGCGAGAGAACTTGTTAGATGTTCGGTTAATGGTTAGGTTAGAGGTTAGGTTAGAGGTTGAGTTAGAGATTAGGTTAGAGGTTAGGTTAGAGGTTTGGTTAGAGGTTAGGTCAGAGGTTAGATTAGAGGTTTGGTTAGAGATTAGGTTAGAGGTTAGGCCAGAGGTTAGGTTAGAAGTTAGGTTAGAGGTTATAACCAGCTCCATATTACGTTACTACATGATATTGTGGACTAAGCATAGTTGAAACCCCAACTTTACGTGTATGCCGGGAAATCTCCATGCCGCGAAAAGTCCATGCCGGGAAAATTCCGTGTCGGTAAAATTCCGTGCTGGAAAAAGTCAACACCGGGGAAAGGCCGCCGGGAGCAATCCGCCGGAGATGCCCGCAACCCCTCACATACTACAATAACTCTAATGGTATTAGAGCTATTGGAGCTGATTTCACATAATACTAACTATAAAAACTACTGAGATTTGTTAGAAAATTTTACTTAAGAAAGAGTACCTGTTTCGTTTTTCATGAGACAGATATGTGAAATAACATATTTAAAATTGTGATTGTGGACTGATCTAAATTGGCGAAATTATCACAAAGGCGCCTCTTGCCTGTGTTTTTTACTTGTGCGACTTTCATTCCAAATACTAGAAAGTTGGTGTGAGGCTTAGACTGTCTGCAATATTTATTTTATTTAAATGTGATTCCAGCATTTGAAACAATTTAAATGCCGACATTGTAATTTTATGCAAATTAAGAGAATTTGTAGGTAATTCTAGGGTTATTAGGCAGCAGGAGCTGTTGTTGAACTTATGACAGTCATTTGAAGCAACGTGCACTTAAGTTACACGCATTCCGGCTTCGAGTGCGAAGCGAGGCAGTCGACCCGGTCTCCAGCGAGAGCGTGGCGCATCGGCGACGAAGAGTACGGGCTCAACCACCAACGCGGTAGTCGGGAGGGCTACCGCCATCCAACCCTCCAGAGTCTGTGTATGGGGGGCACAGGCCTGGTCCAATTTCCACCGCCAACGGAGCGACTTGAGGTTGTACTGCTGCATCATCCCACCGACCGTCGGTCTTCAGGAATTGGGGAGCCAGAGGACCGCGACCGCCACGAATCCCACCAACCCTAGATGCAGCAGATGGATCAACGGCCGTTCCACCACCATCCGGTGCCTGCGTCGGGGGGCGTAGGCCCGGCCAACTTCATCCAACCATCTCAGTCTCATCCGATCGGCCCGGGTAGCTACCGGACCGTGACCACCAAATCCTTTCCTTCCAAATCCTCGAGCCTGAGACTCCTCGAGGTATCATCACCACTGCGCCCGGAATTTCTTCGCCAATCCGCTACTCTTCCCGCCAAATCCTTTCCCGCCATAATTTCCCGCCAATAATTCCCGCTTCACCACACCCATTCCACACTGTTCTCACTGGGTTTTCCGTGGTTTCCCCAGTGGTTAAGGCAAATGCCGGAACAGTTTTGCACTTCCACGGCACACTATACTCACCTAGACACCACACACCACTACACTAACATACACACACTCTCACACTACTCATTACACAATTCCAACACCGTTCTGAAAAGAACCGTCGTGTCGAACTCCTCGTCGTCTCTGTGTGACGGCTCGCTGGCCGTCCTTGGGTATTCCATCCAACCTGGGTCATCGACACCATCACCGGCGGGGATTATGGAGAACCTGCTTCCGGCCTGCTTCATCGTCGCCATCAACCATCACCCCGTGGACGGGCTTGCGGACTGCTTGGTACGTGACATGACTTGACAACGACCACCACTAACTTCCTACTCCGACGCACCGCTCCGTCGACACTCCTATCCACCAACATTCCTCATTCTCCAGGCTTAAGAGAGGTTAAGTCCTCTAAGGAGCCAGCCGCCTACGGCGGCGAATTACATTGACTGCTGCTGCTGCTTAAGTTACACCAACAGAAAGCACGAAGGATTAACAATAAATATTGATTTTAAACAAAGGCTCAATTTTTTAAATACTCAGTGAACAACACGTAAATAAATCCAAATACCTTCTGAATTTAGTTCAACATTTTTGCTACCAGAGGCGTAACGCTTAGCAGCTTGAATTACTGATAGTTGATAGCTATCGATAGTGTGGCAAAGGATTGTTCGATGTGAGAATTCCGCAAAACATTACACTCAAAATAACTATGCGTTTTTATAATAAAGATAAGATAATACAGCACTGTTCAGTGGCGTCGCGTGAGTTTTCGATGTGGGGATGCAACTCTCAAAAATAAAAAATATCTACATACGATATACAACAGTACCAATTAATTTTGTGATTGCGACGCTTAGAATAGCTACAGTACCCACGTAAAAAAGTAAAAATAATTAGGAGACTTTGAAACATTTATTTAACACATTTAACGTATGTATACATAAGTTAAAATAATCATGTCATTTATGGCTACATGCAGTAGGTATTTAATTCACAAATATTTTCCTTATTTTTTAAAATTCAGTTCAATCCTTCGATTTTTCTTAGCAAATGTATCAATAACTTCTTTTTCAAACAGTGGAGAAGCAGATTTTCCAAAAGAGTGTTCTCTATATTCATCAAAGATAGTGCTGAAAGTCGTTCTTGATGCTGGGTATTTCGGAGGTAAGTCTTAATTCTCTTTAATGCGGAAAAAGATCTTTCTGCAGAAGCACTTGCAACTGGAAAAGTTAACATTAAACCAGTTTTAAAACTTCCGGGAAGACAGAGGTCAGCTGAAGGTTATATAGTCATGTAACTCCAAGATACTGTTTATCTTCATGTCCGGATCTTTATAAACAACGGAGAGTTCACTTTTCAAACGTATTAAATCAGAAAAATCTCCGTAGTGTTCCTTTAATGCTAAAAATGCCTTTTCTGGGAAATTATTGGCAAAAGTGTCAAATTGGAACTGGTCAAGTAACCCCAAGAATTTAAGTGTAGATATTTCTGCAAACCGTTGAATTATGTTTAAAATTATAATATCCAAAACCTCATAAAAGACTCGCCTATATGTTACTTTCTTATCTTCTCCAGAAACAGAATCTAAACGTGGACGCTTAGTAGGTGGCATACACTCAGATACAAATTTGTCCATTCTTCTCTAAAACTGATCAAATCCATCTCTTAAATTTTGAACGTGCTGTTTAAAATGCTGAATTTTTTTGTTGCAATAGTCAACATCAGTAAGTTTCTTTTGGAGGGTTTGAAATAATACATCTGAGTGCGGAAAAATGTCAACAAACAACATTAAAAAGAAGTCAAAGTCCTTCAACATGCTTCGCAGCCCACGAGCGCACATAATTGATTCGGGGTCCCATTCTAAATTGTTGTTTTCTATTATAGATTCAAATAATGTTTGTAAATCCTCCTTGTGTTCATTTACAGTTTCCACAATTCTACTCTGAAAATTCCAGCGAGTTGGGGCAATGTTAGGTAGTCTTCTGCTCACGAATTGGTCTAATGCATGAGTTCGTTTAGTTGATTTGCCAAAGAAGCTCGAAAATCCAGCAAGGATTGTAAAGAATACTTTAACTTGCTTTATAAAACTAGCTGATTGCAATAAAACTAAATTTAATTTGTGGGCATAACAATGAATAAATTTTGTCGATTTACAATGTTGGCAAAGTTTTGCTTGTAATCCACCGTGTTCTCCAGCCATAACAGCTGCCCCATCGTATGTTTGCGTCGAGAGTTTTGCAGTGCAGTCCAAATCACCTAATTAATACCTTAAGAGCATGTTGAAGAAGCCCGTTTGCTGTTCGATCTGAACTAACGTCAGTGAAATGTAGAAATCTCTCTTCTACACTTCCTTTTGCACTGACATATCGCACTACAGTAGATAATTGAGATTTGACGCTAATATCAGACGTCTCGTCCATAAACAAAAGGAGCTTTCGACAATTCAGCTTTGATTTCTTGAATCATGTTAAAAATTGTTAAATTTTTGTTAAACTTAAGTACTACATAGAAAATATAAAAAAGAAGTTGTAGAAAGACAAAAACCTGTCTGGTGTCCAATAACTACATGGTTTACCCTATTTTAGTGAATGTATTAAAATATGTTTATGCGTTTGATTTTTCCATCCAGGGTCATGGCATGACTACTACAATTTCCATTCAGCACCATCTGATATTTTGAAACTGGACACCCTGTATAAATTACTCTACTGACGTCATGTCATACGAAGATTGCTGCGAAGAAGATAAAACGATAAGTAAGGTTATGTTTATTTTGTGTTTATATTATTTAAAGGTTTTTTGAGAGGTAGATAAAAAATGATTAATTCATCGGTGATTATAAGTGGAGAAGCTTCCGAAACTGATAGTGATGACGAGATTAGCCCCAGGTTTTCGGTATTTAGTTGGCTGTAAAAATATATGTACATTAACTAATCTGATAAAGTTCTTGTAGAGAAATGCAATGAACACATCAATTCAAGGTGAAATTATTACAGGAGAAGATTCAGAATCAGATGATGGTAAGATTTTAATACATCTAGAATATTCTTTTTTTAAAAAAGTAAATTATACAAATCGTATGTATTGTTTGATAACTTTATATCACACTAAAATTTTCCACTTGTTATTGCTGTTATCCCTCCATTACAGTAATAAAATTGTCACTAATTGTAAGATCCTACACCTAGTCTTAATTTTATAATGTCAAAGTTATTTAAACTTTTTAAGAAAATGCTGGCAGTATTAGCAGCGCAGCATCTGCCTTAACACAACCAGAAAGAGACATGGATAAAACTGAAGCTCTTCCAGAGATTAACAGAAATGAGTCTTTGTTGCACAGAAAGTTAAGTGAGTTAAATTATAATAAAAATAATTATTCAAAATGATGTTGCTATTATTGCAGAGGAATGTAATCATCATCTATATTCCGACTTGGAAATGTTTTGCCAAACAATAATTAGTCAAGCTGGAAAGAACTTGTCTACAATTGATCAACAATTACTAAAATCTCAAATTACTTTACAAACAGCAGTTCCCTCATTACGTTCATTAAATATTAATTCAGCATTACTTAAAGAGAGGTTGCAGTCAATACTTTCTTCAAAATTTATTTCCAATATTAAAACAAAGTCTCAGTAAATTATTTAATAGCTACCTATAGTTTATGGTTATGTTTTATTTCTGGCTGATTAATACATTGCTCAAAAATATACTACTGTAAGTATAACGTATGAGATGTAGGGCAATGAAAATGGTTGAATCTATCTTAAATTCTTTATAACGGAATACTTTGCATTTCTAAGATTACTAAATATGAATAGTCTTTTGGTTGGAGAAGTTTTTCTTGATATTCTGTAAAACCTAGCAAAATATGAGTATTTAAGATTTGCTGTTAGGGTATTTAATCTTTACATATGTGTAATAATTCTGGTACATTCTCTTAAAAATTGTTGTAGTGCCATTGATGTAAATGGCAAATACTGTATAAAATTACAGTCTATTATATATATATATGCTATTATTCATACTCATAGTATTTAAACTTTCAGGGTCATAGTATTAAGTCTTTAATAAAATGTAATGCATTGTACATTGTAACATTTTATTTAATTTTAAGACTTTTTGTTTTATCAAAAGTCTCAAAACCTGTATGTTAAAGGGCTGCATTGGATACTATAATATTTTTTTTGCACGACCGCCTGTAAAGTTGGCGCTTTACAACTAGTTGTCAATGTCGAAAGTTGACAATTATAAACAATTGCAATTAATTTCACGTATCGATGTTATAATGGCCGTATCCATGTCGTAATGAAATCATTATACATTCCTATGATCTTGGCCAACTTCATTTTTTAATCTACCGTCAATGGTTTTTCTTTATTATTTTCTTTAAAATATGGTCGTGCAAAATATATTATATGCAACTCGAGTGTAAAATGTGTATTTTGAATGAGTACGAGCCATAAACTTCCTACTCATTCAAAAAACTTCACTTTACACTCTTGTTATATAAATATTACTTGTGCTAAAATCTAATTGCAAATTAAAAAAACTTCCTCATTTGTAATGTGTTAATAAATACTGTTTATTTAAGGTGAATTTTATTTTTAATTGATCAAGATATCTTATGTAGTATATTATTCTTTGGCTGAGAAGATATTTATAAATTTGAACGTTTGTGGTGCAATCTACAAAAAGACACCTTAAGTTGAAAAAGTAGATTAACGATTAACGCAATCGAAATTGAAATTGTTGATTTGCAGGTTCCAAAAAAATGAAAATTGATTTTTTCAAGTTAAGTTAGGTACACTAGATTTCAATAAAATCTGGGACAACCAATATTTGATAAATGTGGCTTTAAAAAACCAACTATATGATGAAAAAACCAAAATAATTCCCCTAACAGAAAAATAATGTTCAAGATCAACTGATTTTATTCTTTTCTAGATGATTTTTGTGTTTTATTCATTACATTTTTTATAACAGACTAAAGAACTTGAATTTTAAGTTTTTCTTCAAATCTTACCATTTTAGATAGATTCCTGTGTTTAAAACATGGCTAGATTTTATGGTGTAAATGAAACTATTAAAATCTTTGATTATTTAACTTGCTTTAAATTATGTGACCTGTGAAAGAGAATAGAAGATTACTACTGATTTTATAGAATTGCCAAATGCAGCACCTTTACTAAGACACTATGGTTTTTGATTCTTCTCTAAAACAGCCAAATCCTTCTTGTCAGGACAAGGACATTTACTTTTATGATTATTTGGTGATGTTGTACATGTAATGGTTTGATTCTGTTTCCTGAAAACAATAACAAATTTGTTTTAGTAGCAAACTCTTACAGAGATATTGAGTGTTACTCGTTTGGTCCATATAAAGTCTGGATCTTCTGATGTTGGTTGGAAACCTCGACACGTGTGCTTTGTTCCAAAATAGAACTCTTTTTAGGGCATTTACATTTTGTTTTCTTTGGCATATCTCTTGTGGCAGAATTATTATTGCTGCAAATGTCAGTGATGAAAATTAAACCTTTATTTTTGTAAGTTTTGTAAATGCTACTTGTCTTTATTCTGCTGTTTCTCAGCATTATGAGGTAACCTTTGACAATCAATAGGCAGTTCCAGTACACATATTTCTGGTATAGGTTTATAAATACTCTTTGCAGTACTGTCTTTAAATCTTGCAGGTGATTCTCCACGCTTGGGTGAAACATCTTTACATGTTGCTGGTGATTCCCCACGCTTTGGTGAAACATCTTTACATCTTGCTGGTGATTCTCCAGTCTTACTTAGACAATCTTTACATTTTGTACAGAGATCTTTAGGTTTGACTTGAGAATCTTTGTGTTGCATTAAACTTTCTGGTAAGAAATGTGATTCATGTTCTCTGATAAGAATTCTCTCTTCAACAGTGCTAGATATATTTTCTTTTAACTTTTCTGCATCCTGCTTCTCTATTTTAGGCTTTTCTTTGTGTTTGTCTTCTGTACAATTATAAAATAAAAATTAAATTAATTAAAATAAGAAATTTGATTTTTGTATCTATAAAAAGTAGTAAAAGTTGTTAATTATTCACACATATTCCTTTTAGGATATTCTTTTTATTAGGAAGTAGCATTTCTAACTTCGTAAATTAAAATCAGTAGTAGCTTGTATCCTATTTCAGGCTGGATACAGAGTATTTGATTGGCTAGTTTCTGAATAATTTAACAATGTCAATCAATCAAGTGGTTCGTGTTCAACCTGAAGTTAGGTCACCTGCTGCTGATTAAAATATGAAAATTAAAAATAAACTTTTGTTAATAAGTATGAATAGCGCAGTCATAATGCAATAAATCTTGCCAAATACTGGCACTAATTAATAACAAGCTGAAATTTGGTGTAAGTTTCAAGGATTGCTGAAATAATGAGGAAAAATCTTAGAAAATAATAGCAGAAAAAAATAAAAATCACAATGATTGTTCAAAGTGGTTGCCATTATGTTGTATGCATGCTTCACATCGATGAACAAGTGAATTCTGTGCGTTGCGCAATTGCTCGGGCCGTTGTCAAATTTCTGCGTCAGCTTGCTGAAGTTGATTTATTAAATGTTTTGAACTTTCGATTGGAATAAAGTACACTTTTTCTTTCAAACAACCCTATAGATAAAAGTCTGGCGGACTTAGGTTCGGTGAATGAACTGGCCGTGGAACTGGAGCCCTGCGCCCAATCCATCACTGGGGGTATTTGTTATTCAACCAAGCTGTTATCGGACCTGCAGTATGAATAGGAGCCCCATCTTGCTGAAACCACATGTTCTTTTGTAGGGCCTTCCATAAGAATAGCATTAAAACGATGTTGCATGATATAGGGTTCAATTAAGTGACCATCAATGATACCAGCCCATACATTTATGTTAAATTGATGCTGAAATCTGGTTTCCCAAACTTCATGTGGATTTTCTAATGCCCGTGTATGCAAATTACAGCGCGACCAACCTCAGAAAAGCCCCGGAAAATATGCAAACTAATTTCAATAACAAACAACGTCGACCAATCAGGAGCATAATTTTACTCGAGTACACTAACTGACAAAAAGTTGCTTTAAATCCATTACATGTTATTGGTGATGTTTACGTTTATTTAAACTTTCTGCTGAAAGATTTTTTGATGTGAGTGTAATTGGTCAACATGCAGCTCCCCCGTACACGCCCACTCAGGGCTTTTCTGAGGTTGGTCAAGCTGTGTGGTAGATGGGTCATTCTATTTCTAGTGAACTGGGTTTTTTCAGTTCACAAAATCTGTTGTAAGAAATCTGGGATGTCGCCAATGGCATTTAACAACCAACAGCAAAAATTTTGTCGAGTGATATGGTCTCCTTCGCTTAGATTTTGCACACTTTGTAAATGGTAAGAATAATACTCTTCATCATGAATTATACACCACACTGAACTTTGAGACAAACTTAGATGGTTAGCAATTCTATGGGTACTAGTAGTAGGGTCAGCAGTTACTGCATTTATGGTATCATCTTCAAGATCAACACGATGATGGGTGAATTAGTGAATTCTTATAAAAACTCAATGATTTGAATGTCTACAATTCAAATATCGCTGACGTTATTCTTCAGCTGCATTTCCATGACACATTTCATAAATAAAGTGCATATTAGCATATTTGCAATTAGTATACTCCATAATTATTAACTACTATTGATAATAATAACAACAACAACACTATCTGACACAAGTCATGAAGGTAACTAAAGCAACTTACTAGTCACTAATTATTTGACAGAATTTGTTTGTTGTTATTTTGCATGGCAACTAGATGTAATCTGCAGTCAGTTTTTTCTCATTATCTCAGTAAGTCTTGAGAATCAGATATGGGTATGTTATGGTTTTTTACTCCAAATCACCTGTCTAATGAGCCCCTAGAGTTGTGTCACAAAATAAATAGACGTCTTTGTTAAATGTAATGTATTCTTCAAAGTATTGACAGATGTTAACCAACTTGGTTTTTTTACATTTCTCATTTTTTATGAATCCAACAGTACATAATTTTTGCTTAAAAAATTAGTTTGTAAAATAATTGGTTTTTCAAGTAACCACATTCAAGCCAGAATTAAAAAGTATTTACCGGGTTGACATATGGACCATACCCTAAAACTATGAGGAAGATTACCCATATAGCACACGGACATTCAATGGATGTCCATTGGACGTCCAGATTTCGGCGGATGGATGTCCAGTGGACGTCCGTTTGTCACAACTTTGGACATCGTACGGACGTCCGTTACTGAACGTAATTTGTACATTTCTTTGTACGTAATTTGGACATAATTCGTACAATTCTTGTACATAATTCGGACGATTCTTGAACATACATAATTTGGACGGTGTTTGGACATAATCTGGACGACCTTTGGGCATAATTTGGAAGATTTTGAATAACAAATGGATGTCCAGTTGACGTCCACCAACGGTCGTCCAGTGGACGTCCAATAGATGTCCAATTTACGTCCATTGACGTCGGGACGAAATCTGGATGACAAACGGACGTTCAGTGGACGTCCGGTGTGCTATATGGGTATATGACAAGACTATTTACTCCCTTTCATATTAAGCATTTTCTCATTTAGAAAACAGCGGATTTAATCTCAACTTCTGTTAATAAATTAACTTAGTGATTATACATTATAAAAATATAGTTTGATTCGTGAAAGTTGGCTCTCTTGCATTATCTGTATGATTCAAGTCAGTTAGATGTCGAACAGTGTTCATAAGCCCAAAGTAAATTAGTGGTAGGTTAATCAGAAATTTTATAATAGTGCATAAGGTGACTAATTGTGTATGGAATGTAGAGAATTTCAGAAGTATCTGTTTAAAAACTTTTCATACCTGTGAACTTAAAATTTAAATGACAGTTGACAAGTGACATCAGGAAGTTAACATTGACCATAGTAATGACTATAGAGCTTGTAAATGTAACTTACATTTAGGGAATCTAGTAAGGACCATGTTAAATGTTTTATCTCTATGGTAACAACCAATCAGATTGCTGCTTGCTACATGATAATGTTACCGAATTTTTAATACATGTTATACAAAAACTTCTTCCAAAACCACATTGAAAAGAAAATAGCGTGTGCCCTTACTCAACACTAGATTGATAATGCAAGTGACAATTTTTGTAAATCAGACAGTAAATCTTTTCTTACAACATACCCCTTGCAGTAAATACAATTTCAGTATAAGGTGTAGACTCGATTATCTTAGTTTGTGTTTTTTCTTGCAATTCCTGCAATCTAATAGATCTGTTTAGAACATGCTTTAAATACAAAGTACTTCATGCATTACTTAGTGTGCTGAGACTGTAACTGAAGTTCTAATTCTTCAATTTGTTTAGACATCCTGCTGGTTGCTTTTAATTGTTCTTGTATACTTCTAATTTGATTTTGAAGATCGTCGTAGGGAAATGTCTGTACATTCTTTTCTTGTAAAATCTTATTACTGAAATTTTTCGAAAAATTGCCTTCTTTCTGTTTTAATCCAGCTTTTACTTCATTTAAATCTGATGCCATTTGTTGCATTATTTCCATATTACATTTCCAGTATGAGGAATTTTCCAGAGAGGCAGTTTTACTATTTGTGTTATCTTTAATGTTCTCATTTGTTTTGGAACCACCAGTGATATTACTTAGTTTTTGGTCAATTAATGCAATTTTGTCTAGATAGAATTTACATTTGAAAAACAAATCCTCGGGGCCTGCATTATGAATTTCTGGGCAGTTTCTACAAGGTGTATTTTTTGCCATAGATCTTAGACAAGTTAAGTCTGATTCAGAAGATGATATACGCTTTGGAGGGAAAAAGTGCTTATGCATTGCAAAATTGCCTTCAAGTACATTTAATTTCTCTTCTATACTTCTAACTTTTCCAACCAAGTATTTCCTTTTGATTTTTAATTCTTCACTAGTAGCTGTGGAGAATTCACTACAATTATCACAGGCCTCTTCATTTTTATTTTCACAGCTTGGAGTGGGTTGTTTACCATTGTCGGGCTTTTTATCATTTGATTTTATTTCATCATAGTAGTAAGAGTATTTTTCTGTTTCTTCCATACTTTTACTAGTTGGATCTTCAGCTTTCACTCGAGATTCTTGTAATACAATGCAGTTAATTGTTTCTAAGCATCCGAGGATTTCTTCAATAGTATTTTTTGATATGGCTAATGAATCTGTATTAATTGTTTTATTCAGCTCCAATTGCTTTATTTTAGATTTAAATTGTTCTATCAAATGTTTAAATAATATCTTTTGGTCTTTTAATTCTTTACTAATCTTAGTTGAAAATTCGTTTAATTCAGCATTTTTCATTTTTTCATTTTTATAATTTTCTTCTAGTATTCTCAACTTAGTAACATCTTTCATCTGTTTTGATAAATCAATTAGTAAACTATTACCATCATTCTCACTATCACCTTGTTGCATAATTTCCATTAAAAATTTTTCTTGAGCAAGTAAAGAATTTTTTTTGTCATTCAGAAGTTTCTTTAGATTGTTATTTTCTCCTTCTAATTTTTCTAAGTACTCTTCTTGATTTTGAAATTCTTTTGCAATCTGAATTAACTCTTCTTCTTTACTTTTGAATAAGTTTTTAAATTCACTTAGAGATCTTTCATGCTTTGATAGATCTTTTTGATGATGAGATTTTACAGTTTCTAATTCTCGTTTTAGTGTGTTAATTTTGTCTTTTAGTTCCTTGATTTCTTCTTCTCGCTGATAAACTGATTGTAGTAGTTCTGCATTTTCTTGATTTAATTTGCTTACTTTGGTATGATATTCTTCTTTTAGATGTTCATTTTCATCAGAGACTTTTGACAACATTTTGCTTATATGTTCCTTGTCTTTGTTATATTCATTTACAACATAATCATTACTTCGTGTCATACAAGATATACAACATCTTAGCTGTTCTTCTTTTTGTCGTAATTTCTCATTCTCTAATGTTTTGAATTCTGCTATTTCTTTGTGCTGTTGAAGTGTATTTGTCATATCATTTATTTGAGATATTAGACTTTCATTATTACTTTTTAGCTTCTCATTTAAGAGCTTTATTTGAGACAGTTCCTCTTCTAGTTTCTTCACTTGATCTTTGTAATTTTCAAGTTCTTTATTACACTTTTTGTTTTCATGCACAGCATCATCAAACATCATTTTTAATTCTGCTACTTTAATTTGTAACTGCTGAACTTGTGTTAAATTTTCAGCAAAATCTTTCATTTTGAGGTGAAGTTCATCCTTAACTAAATTAGTTTCTCTTCTAAGTGAATTGTGATCATCATTCCTAAGCTCTAGCTCTTCTTTAAGTTCATCAACATTATTTTGTAGGGTATGAATAATCTGTTCATTATTTGATATTATAGTTGTTTTGTTTTCTAATTCATCCTGAATTCTATCCAATTCAAGTGTTGTTTCTTTAAGTTTACTTTTCATTATTTCATTTTCATCAATAACATTTTCATTATCACAGATTTTCTTATTTAGATTGACAACTTCAGTTTGTAGATCTTGAATAACTGTTTCATCTTGCTTTATTTGCTTTCGTAGTTCTTGTACAGATGGATTAGATTTCTTTAATAATTCTTCATAATCACTTTTTATTAATTCATATTTACGATTTAGTTCATAGATTATGTCAGTTCTCCTATCTACACTGTCCTTTGTTTGTTCCTGCATGTATTTTATAAGATCATCTTTTTGCTTAATTTGTCTACGTAAATTTACAATTTCAACATTTAATTTTTCTAGATCTTCATTTTGAATACTATCTTGTTGCAGTTTTTGAATAATACGATTAAGTTCTGAGTTTTTTTTGTGTAACTGTAAAAATTGTGATTGTATCTGATCATTAGCTACAACAAAGCTAACTCTACTGCCTTGTCGACCTCGTATTACATATGAAGATTCACTTTCTTGCTGAGTATTATCATTATTGGCCTTGTTTTCACAATGACATTCATTAAAATTTGGTGGAATTTTAAAAGCTTCTTTTAATGCGAGAATCTCTTCTCGAAGATCTGAATTTTCTTTCTTTAGATTTTCTACAAAACTATCTTTAACATGTACAGGAAGAGATGAGAAAACAAACTCAGTTTTTGTATCTTGCAACTGACTACTCAGTTTATCATTTTCTTCTTTTAATTTATTTATTTTGCCAATTCTCTGTTGCAGTTCAGCATTTTGAGTACTTAATTCTTCTATTTCTTTGTGTGCATTCTCCAACTTATTTTTTAAATCTTCATACGTTTCATTATCTTTATTACTACTTAAACTTTGATCACTTAATAATATGCTGGCATCATCTCTTGTTACAAACTGTTTATTGTCTAATTGAGATTGTGATAACTTTTCGTTTCTAATTTTTAAATCATCTAATTGTTTTCGTAAATCTTGATTTTCCATCCATAATTTTTCAGTTGATAACTTCTGCACTTCCAATTGTATTGGCATTTCTCCATCATCAGGACGTAATGTATCCTCTTGTAATCTTTCAACCAAGAGTTCTAATTTTTCATTTTGTCTGCATAGTGAATTCTGTATATTACTGTAATGACCTTTTAAGATTTCTACTTCATTTTTAATGTCATGTTGTTGTTCTAATTCAACTTGAATCTCTTTAGATATTTTATCAACTGTTTTAGCTTGGTTGTTTTGTAGTGTATTCATCTGTTGTAATAGTGTTTCATATCTGTAAAATATAATAACAAAATTTTAGTTTAGTACTAAATGAAATGACTTAATTAAAAGAATATACAATGCGTCTAAGATGAAGATGCACAGCATGGGGATCTTGGAAACGGAAAGAGATACAGGATCGGTTAAATGGGATGAAAGTTGGCTATTTATAGGACCTTTCTGTTGGCGTTTGCAAAATCTAGATATCTTGGATAGTTTCTGAGATATTTAAAAAAAAAAGTAGATTTCTTGATTTTTGTTTTTATTTTTTCTTTCATTTCTTTGAAGAGATAGCAGGAAACTAAAACTACTTTTCCATTGCCTTTTTTGTATTCTTTTAAAATATGCTAACAAAATTTGTGTACGTGTCAGTTTCGAGGAACCATCATCAACTTCATTTTTTTAAATAGGCGGAAAATAATTGAAAATTGTTTTAGATAGCTCTTGTCACGATTCTAATGATGTAAACATGATAGGGTCATGTTTTAAGCTACTGCTATCTGATATTTTTAGCAAATTACTTTTTTTAAATATCTTCCACAATACTTTTAGACAGAATGAAATAAAACGTTGTACGATACATAGGCGTGAACTGTCATTACAGTACTCATATAGAAATTCCAGCCTCGGCTCCTGTAAACATCTAACTCGTACTGTAATAAGTCAGTTCCTGGCCTTGTAACGTAAATAATTATTTCCTCTCGGTTGTTCAATTTTTATTTGGTTTTTTTCTTGAATATGTTTTAGATACCATGGATTCCAAAGCTATCTTACAATTACTTGCAGAAGTAAATTCTTAAGAATAATCTTTACTTAGATTGTCGATAATAATTTTTTAAGGTTGATAAAAAAAGTCATGTGTGCTTTATTTTCCTTGCCTTCAGTTCGTAAAATAAATGGTAGACGCAGAAAAAAAGTATTACTTTCTTTCCTTGTAACACAAATAACTATTAATTTTATTAACAGTAAGCAACTATTTTAAAATTAATAAAACAAGAAACACTTTTAATGCATGTTAAACAAAATTTAAATTATTTTCTGCGCATTGTCTAAAACCACATCAGCAATCCTAAGATTGCCTAGGTAAACTTAAGATTGTTGGCCCTTCAGGATCTATTGGTAACATATATACAAAATGCATAATGACACATTAATCCCCAAAAAGTGAATTGATGTGCCTAACAATAATTTTAAAGATAGTAGGTCATATTATGAATGTTCTACTGACTTTAGATTCTTTAATAGTGATGTCTCCTAGAAAAAAGAGAAAAATTGCTTTTGTAACTTTTTAGTGTAAAATGAGCATTACCAATGGTTGCCAAGAAAATCAATCAGTGTTAATAAATGGTTCATAGTACTATTCGATATGGTTAGTTAGATACTTAACTGCATTTTCGATTCTGCCACTTCTTTTTCTAAAGTTTCAACTTTTTCGTTTTCAATTTCATTTTTGTGTTTGGTTAGAATTTGAATATCTTCTCTATACTGAAACATACATAATAAAATGTCTACACTTAAAACATTTGCATATTAAATAATGTCAAAACAGGTAACAATGAAATAATAAGCAAGACAGAAATACCAAATACCTTTTCACAAATCTTTTTTATATTTGATAATTCCTGTGTTCTAACACAATATTTAAGTCTTAATTCTTGAGTATCATCTAAATTTTGTTTGTATAAGTCTTCAATTTTCTTAAGTTGCTCTTGCAGCATCGTAATAAGAACATCTCTGCTGGAGACTGATTCTTCAGCTTCTTGTAAAAGTCTTTTGTAATGTTCTGTACGGTCATCATTTTGTGATGGTACAGAGTTATCAGAACATTTTCTTTCACAAACATGATTTTCTGATGTGGCATCTTGAAGAATTGTATGTGGACTCTAAAGAAGCAAAATTATCATGAATATTTTTAAACTTGTGAACCTGAAACATAGACTTTACTTTCTGTTGTATATGAGTTTTGGTTTGTAATGATGTAGCAGATGCAGGAGAAGGTTTTGTTTCTAAATTCTGACTTTCTGATGATGGATCATTTACAATAATATGCGGACTCTGTGCAAAGGATGTTAGTTTAATAAAAGTTACAAATAATGAATCTTTTAAAATCTTTACATACATAATGTATATATGTAAAATGTTGTTTTAGATCTTCTAGAAGGTTACATAGAAATGTAAAAGTTGAATAAAGGTAAAAGCATATAAAAATAGGTATTAGAAGTAAAATTTGCTGAAATGTAAAGAGAAACATTTGTGTCATTTAAGTATTCAAAAAAACCACAGACAAAAGACTACAAAAAGGTACTTAACTATAATGAGTCAAAGACTGGCGATACCTTTAATTGTTTCTGAGCAGAAGTATCTGACGAATCTGTTGAGATGTCAGAATCAGCTTCTAATTTCTCAACTGGTGATAATGGTGGTACTTTCTTTCCTTTGGTGTCAAAACTATAATCAGCTTGAAAACATAAACATTTTCTTAGAAAAAAATTTTAATATCTAAATTATTATTGTTGATAATCTTACAGAATACAAATTCCTCTTCACTTTCGCTCGAAGACTTTTTGTCTTGTTTCTTACTCATATTTGAAGGAATGTTTACATTTTAATGAATATCTGATCTTCTCCCAATTAGATTAGGTATCAACTGCAACAATTTTAACATTTTCTCAAAATATTGTATGTCAAACTGACATTGATTGAAATGTTTTGTTTTGTTTTGTTATTTTGGCACAGTATTTTGGCTTATATTTGATTCTAATATTTAATACTGAAAAAATTCAATATGAAAAAGAAAAGAGTAAAGAAATTCAGAAGTTTTAAGATTCCTAGATATCTTCCGGGTCAAGTTGAGAAAGCTGTCTTAAGAAGTGATTTAAGAGAATATAACAAACACAGATATAATGCAAGCAGTTTACCTAGGTGCCATTTGACTAATATGCCAAATTGAAAGTTTTGTAGGTATTCACAGCGCAACCACGAGTAGATGATAAACCCTTGCCGATGAATCCTCATAATTATATAAATGCACAGAGATTAGTTAATGATGCATTTAGGTTAAGAGAAATTGATAAATTAAATAAAGAGATGATTAAAAGAATTAATGCAATTAACAGAATGGGGGTAATACTATTATTTTAATTTTAACATTCATTATATTTAATATATTTTAGGGAAGAGTTGATAGTTTCAATCCTATAGCATATTCTTGCAAAACCAAATGGAGAGCTCATGAATTAAAGATGCAAGCGATAGTTAAACATAATCAAGATATTTATAAGAGAATTTCCAAAGCTGTAAGTTATTACATCTAAATTTCTATGCTATAAAGAGCTGTTATTAATTCATTTTTTATATTTACATAAATAATATGCATCTTATATTTATACAATTGTTTTTTTTTGATAATCTGTAAAGTAAAAACTATCTAAGGTAGACATTATAAAAGGCAGAATCTTATTTGTCACAGGGAATTGTAATACAGTGTAAAAGAGCACATAGAGATTTTAATTATAATTGAATACGATGGCAGAATCTGAACTCAAGCAGAGGTATATTGGCTCTTTTTAGGATTTATAATGCCAAATAATTTGAGGAAATGTGAGAAATTGATGTTAAAAAGACTGAATTTATTTACCATAGACTCTGTTTTCAAGAAATATTTGCTTAACATTTTTACATTTTTTCTTGATTATCTGTTTTGTTTTTGGAAATAACCCCTTCGATACTTACATTTTCAAGTTCATCTAGAAGAGCAATTTTCAAAAATATAACCCAAATGGGGTATCCCATGTAAAAAAACAATCTTATAGTTTTAGTTGTCGCCGCAAAAAGACTGATGTAAACTTGGCAATGTTGCTAATATCAAAATTCTTGATACCAAATTTGGTACCAATCATATAATTACTTATTGAAATTAAAATAAGGGGCACAATGTATAATCAAAATACCAATCTGTTTATGGTCCAGGTTTTACAGTAATCACTTATGCTTTATTTACATGGATACAAGAACTTGAACCTAAAACTAGTACTAAAGCAATTTGCTATAAGTGAGGGAGATGTAGTTTTTAGATTTGCAATCAATTTTGATAGCAATCATTTAAATTATTTGGTTTTTATTACAGCCAAATTGCCATATATTATGCACCTTATTATGTTTTTTCACATTTTAAATTTAAATGTTTTGTTTATAAAATAATTATTTATTAATTTTACGTTACATATCATTCTGTTTAGAAATCAAGTTATGCCACCAAAGACTTGGATGAATTTTGGAAGCATGTTGTGGAGAAATTACATTATACTTGTAAATTTCCTATAGTATTTTTAAGTAAAAAGACGTTAGATCAAAAATTACGTGAGCAACCATCAATAAGTGGCGATGGATTAACTGAAATGGCTGAAAAAGTAGATAGACCCATGTAATAATAATTTACACAGAAATAAAAATCTAGTAATATTAATAGAATCTTTAAAGGTGCTTTATAGATTTTCGAGTTAAAGAAGGTGTTTATCTTGGACGTATAGTAATAGAATTATACCACGATTATGTTCCTGTAACTGTTCAGAATTTCTTATCAATTTGTTGCAATGAAAATAAATTAACATATAAGAATTGCCCTGTTCATAGAGCTATTCCTGGACAATTTATAGAAACTGGTGATATAACCAAAGGAAATGGTAAAGGTGGAACTTCTATCTATGGCGATACCTTTGCAGAAGAAAACCATAAGTTGAAGCATACTAAAGCAGGTACAGTTCTTATAATTTAGTAATGCACCGATGAGATTCCTCACGTCAATTCTTTTTATATTTCTTTTTCTTTTCTAATAGACCTTTTCTATATTTCTTGTATGTCTGATAAAGTACATTTTTATTTTTAAATGTTTCTTACTATACCTTATCAAAAATTTAAATTTAAATAAGTTAACTCTAGAATTAAAGTAATTATTAAAATTACACTTAATGTGTGGTGTTATTCTAATTACAGGAGTTTTATCAACTATACGAGTTGGAAACAAAGTAAATAATTCACAATTTTGTATAACGTTGGCTCCTATGGAAAAATTAGATGGTAACAGGGTTGTTTTTGGTAAGGTAGTAAAAGGCAACCCAACTTTATGCAAAATAAGTGACTTGGGACGTAAATTTGGAAGGCCAGTTGTACCTATTATTATACACGAATGCGGGAAATTTATCAAAGGAGAAACTCCTGCAGTTATAAGAAATTTTAGATATATTTAAACTTACCGCCAGAAGGAAAAGGGAATTCCGTATTTACTTTGGTATTTAGTGGTATTAAGTTGGTAAACTGCAGAGTAAATTGTCATTTGTCAAAAGTAGAACTGCACATAAAATTTTGCAATAAATTTGTTTATGTAAATATTTTTGTAAAGTATTAGTGATCTCTTTGTTGTGTCTTTGAATCTTTCTGTATATTTCTCATTAATAACTAGTGGTTTTTGCAATTTATAAAATACGTTCAAGATGTTGTACCTGGAAGATTATTTGGAAAGTAAGTGTAATCAAGTATTGGTGTCTTGTAATCTACTTCAGAATAGCCCTAATTGTTTAATTTCTAATCTTATTACATTTTATCTTATTGTATTATAGTGATAGAACACTTACCGCAGGAGCTAAGGGATCGATTTTCTGAAATGCGTGATATGGACATGTCAGTGCAAAGTAGGTATTACAATCTGCTCCTTATTATAAGATTTGTTAAACCTTGTCAACATAAGCTACAAAGAGTGTTTAACATGAAAATAATTTACCTGTTTTGCCGAGGCAGTAAAAAAGATTTAATTGCATTTAGTAATTGAATGCCATTATTTTTCATATAAAATATATTGTTATTTCTATCTTTACTGTTTTAACAGATAATTTAGAAGAATTAGATAAGAGGGTAAAGATATTCTTCTCAGATTGTAAACGATATCAAAATGAACTCCCACCTTCTGCTGATAGTGAATATCAAGAAATTAGAAAAGAATATTATAAAGCTTTGGAGGATGCTGATGAAAAGGTAGATGCTAGTTTTATGCCGTTGCACTAAATAGATAAACTTTATTTTATTTTCCTTTTGTAGGTTCAGCTGGCTAATCAAATGTATGAATTAGTAGACAAGTATTTACGAAGATTAGACACCGAATTACATAAGTTTAAGTGTGAATTGGAAGCTGATAATAAAGGAATAACTGAAGTACTTGAAAAAAGGTCTTTGGAGCTAGATACACCAACACCTGGTCAAAATGTTACTTTGGGGCAACAGAAAGAAAATAGGTTTGAAAGGTGATATGATATATTCACTGATTCTGTATATTTACCTTCTGTTGAAGCCCCTTTAGAATATTTCTCTTGTCAGATTTACAGTAAATTTGGTGAGGCTTTTTATTTGTTGATTGTTATGAAGGTATGAAAAAATTAATTTTTATGAATATTTAAATTTTTGTTGGCATAAGTAAATTAAGAATACCATCTGATCATGAGCAATTGACTCAAACAGCTGTTATTACTAAGTGACAATATTGTTTTAAAATGTAACTAATCCTTGTTTAGGGAAAGCCGACCACGAAGTGAAAAAAGACGTGATAGTAATACATCTTTACAAACAACTTTCCCTGAAAAACGACAAGCAGTTCCATCAGTGGCTCTTGTAGAAACTCGACACAATTCAACTCCACAACTACCTCCAGCTACTCCTCAGCCCACTGTTAATTATAGTATAAGCCACATTGGAGCAGGACCAGCCATTGCAGCTGCAGCTTCGCAGGCTATAGCAGCCACACAACAGGTAGATTTGGTTAATTAATCTTCATTTCTAAATTTGAATTTACTTAAAACTTTCTTACGTGCTTGTTTAGATGCAGCAAGGTAGACGAACAGCAAGTCTTAAGGCATCATATGAGGCAATCAATACAGGAACTCATGTAAATGAATTTGGAATTGGTCGTGAATTAGCAGGAGCTGCTCAGACAGCAATACAAGCTATTCAGCAAGATCATGTTAATAATAAAAAGAAACAAAAGTAAGTTAGAATTATCGAATATAGTATTACTTAACTGATTTATTATTTCTTTTCATTAAGAAAATGGACAGGTGGTTCGTCATCTACAAGTAATGCCAGTGTATCGTCTACTGTTCAGGCAATACTTGCTACACCACCTGTAGCAACATCTGCACCTGCTTCACCTCAATTAGATGCAAATGCTCAATCTGGTGATGGTGGAGATGTTGATTGGACTTATGATCCAAATGAACCTAGATATTGTATTTGCAATCAAGTATCATATGGTGATATGGTTGCTTGTGATAATGAAGATGTAAGTTCTTCTTTGTTTCATGCTCAAGAGCTACAGATTTAAATTTAATAGAGAATTTACAAAAACAACCTTTTTTCTTTGTTACTAAATATTTTTATTTCATTTTTAAGTGCCCTTCTGAATGGTTTCATTATCCTTGTGTGGGCATAACGGCTCCTCCAAAAGGAAAATGGTATTGTCCTCAGTGTACTGCATCAATGAGACGAAGAGGTAGCAGAAAGAATTGAGGACTGGTAACAAATTTATTATTTTTAAATAATGCAGGACTCTCATTCCTACTATGTATTTTGGAAAATTCCAAAAAATACCTAAGAATCTTACTACTTCCTTAAAATTGTACCTAAAATTCTTCCATTTTTTAAAAGAAAGTTGTTGACTAAAATATTCTAGTAGTGCACCTTGATTGAAGAAAATGTATAATGAGTATACTCTGTCTTGTTTCTATTATTTCCTGCTAAATTTTTGTCGTGTTGGTAACAATACCTTCTAAAAACTACAGTTTTTCATTGAGAAATGTTGGTAGTATCAAACAGATTGTTTTTATTTGAAATCAGCAGAGGTTAGGTTGTCATTTAAAACAAGAACACATGTCAGAGTTGCACTCTAGAAAAAGGAGAAATCGTTTAGATACCAATTTATAAACATCAGTTTTGAAATGCTAAGCACAATTTTTAGAATTAAAACCCCAAATGTCACTTAAAGAGCAATATTCGAGACTATGTGAAATGTTTAACGTACAGTAAGGTTGATATTGAAAAACACATTGTTAACAGAAAATACTTTTATTATTGGATTAGCAAATGAGTAATTTCTAACAATAAAATATAGAAAATTTATACTTTAAATAGCTTAACTACTTGGAACACGTTAAAACAGAAGTAAACTATGCTGAACCTAGAGCATTACTACATAGAATTATTTTGGATATTGATTGGCTTTCGATACAAAAATATAAATAACAGAAAAGTGTCAACAACATATTATTAATGCAAACGTCAGATTCCTTTGGAAATATCTACAATATCTAAATTCTCAAGAAAAATTTCAAACTCTGATGAAGACATGGCTGGAGATAAACCACAATCTTCTTCTTTATATGCTAACTGAAGTTTACGTCGGAATCTATTCTAATTTCTTTTCTTTCTGGAAGCTATCCAATTTCTAGTACACTGCAGCCTGTTAGCTTACTGTGCTACTCCCATTAGATTTTTGTTGTTCTTTGGTTTGCTGTTAACTAATTAATCATGTATTTAACTAATATGTTTAATCTAAATCTAACTTTGAAATTCTTTTTTCATTCAAAAGTGTTCTCATATTTTAAAGTTACCTTTCTTTATTATTTGGAATAGAAATTTATTTTTTACGTTCATTACTTTAATATGAATTGCAATGAAAATGATTTGCACCAGTGTTGCCAATTTTATCTTATAGAAGCACCAGTTCCATTCCGTCAAAGC
>VTPC01001162.1:94271-106177 GCA_011009095.1 Ignelater luminosus
GCTATTTGAAATCAGTAATAAATAAATTATAAAAGCTACAAATTAAGCATAAAGGAATAAATAACATGTATGCATTAAATCAATTACTACCTTAGAATTAATAGAGAAATTATCATTTTTATGTAATAAGGGTAGAATTAGTAGTATACTTATAATAACATTATTTTAGTTATTCTCAAGCTCGTGTTTTGTTTAAAGTAAGACCCATGAACATTTTTTGTAGTGCTTTGAATATTTGCAAGAAATAAATTTGGTATTAACTTAATTAAAATATTTGATGTACCTAGGTAGTTATTTTGATATTTTGTACATTTGGCTGACACTATTTATTTATTTAAACTGCAACCAACAGCTGATGCCAATTATAGGTCACAGGATACTAATTACAAAATCTGAACATAAATAAGCTTATACATCAGTGTTTGAAGTGAATTAACAAAGGCTAATAATAAACAGCTAACATAATAATTTTGTAGATAATACTTAAACTAGTAATTAAATTATGTATAACAGTAAAAAGGAAATACAATAGAACCCCCATAAGTCGAAATTTTGTAACTCGAATTTCTCTTCAACTCGAGATTTATTGCGTCCCCTTGCACTTCGTATACTAATTGCACGTAATTTTTCGTAACTTGTATTTTCTATAACTCGAACTAATAATATCGTGCCCCTTGGGTTTCGAGTTATGGAGGTTCCACTGTAACTCAAAACAAACTTAAACTGCAATTTAAATATAACTATAAAAATGAGAACATTTAATCACTTTCCATGCAATGCAGTATGACAATCATTTTTAAATACTATTATTTTTGGGTGAAAGACATCTACAGAGTGGGCAATCTTATTGATAATAAACTATTATAAGCATGGTACCTAATATTGTTTATATTGCTAAAGAGCAGATTTTCATGTTGCTAAAATGTTCAAAATATGCTCTAACAACCAACCAAATTTGCATTAAAAATGTGCTTAAAAAATTATTTTCTTTTTCTTTATTAATATTAAATTTCATATTGTCTTTTATTACAGTAGCATATACAAATCATTTTGTATCGCATAAGTCACATTGATTTTTATTTAAAATGTATTTGTACGATGAGAAGGAACATTCCACATGATATTGTGGGAGTAAACTTGAACTACATTACAATGGTTACTGGAGAGTAGCCCAAAGGTTTTGGTGTGTTGACATTTTCTCCATCTAGGATAGAGGCTGGGTTTTTCAATGTTGCATATCCTGGATTTCTTCTTAGCCACTAAAGATAGTTTTCAGCTGCACTTCTTTCATTCTTTCCAGCCACCTGGGACAGTTGCTTCTCCACCCTGAGAGAGTTTTAGTACAAAAACATGCTGCAGCATGGGATCATGCTCTTCATTAGGTACTTATTATTTACCTTTTGATGAATTTTTATCTCCATTTTTAATGTAAAGTATGATGTAGATCGTATAATATTTGATTATTTCTTACGGGATTTAGAAATCATCTGCTAAATATCAAAATAAGTTACCTCTGATAGTCAAATTGTAAAATATACGAACGCGTTTTACTGTTATAGGTACTACGAACCAATTCAAGCAATTTGACCAGGTGCTCATACTTCCTATAGGTAGAATAATAGACACCAGTGTGTTGATTTAGAAAAATGCCATTAACTTATATTTCTTATACAAAGAGTACAAAAAGGTTTCTTGTTTACGTTCACCTTCAATTCCTACCTCCTAAAACCCACCCTGTTTTTTATGCTTTTTATATTTTCTTGGTGATTTTCTTAAATTACTTACTATGTAATTTTAAAAGTTATATGTATTTTATTTTTTTTGCGTTCGTTCAATGAAAATAGATTTTCTAAAATTACCAGCAGTAATGCAAGAAAGTATTTCACCAAATAAGAAATTTAAGTAATGACGGTTATCTAAATCAAAGCATAAAAAGAGGGGTAGGGGTGAACGTAAACGAGAAACCTCTTTGTACTATCTGAGTAAGAAATATTATAAGTTAATGACAGTTTTCTAAATCAAGGCACTGGTGCCTATCATTCTATAGGAAGGATGAGCACCTGGATCAAATTGTCCGAATTAGTTTGTAGGAATATAACAGCAAAACGCGTTCGTATATTTTACAATATTTGACGATCAGAGGTAACTTACTCTGATATTTAGCAGAGGATTCCTAATTCCTCCGAGAAATAATCAAATACTATGATTTACATCATATTTTACATTAAAAATGGAAATAAAAATTTATCAAAAGACAAATCTTCGAAAATATGTTTTAGCCGAACGAACGCAAATTTCAAAAAAACAAAAATACGTAACACTTAAAATTACATAATAAGTAAGCTCAAAAAAAGACCAGCAAGAAAAAATAAAAATTATAAAAAATAAGATGGATTTCAGGGGTAGGGGTTGAGGGTTTACTTAATGAAAAACCTCTCTGTACCACCTGATAGGGGATAAAAAGTTATGAAATTTTGCAATTTGAACCATCTCGATATCTATTATCATTTGAGAGTTGCAGAGCTTTAAATAAAATTTACCAGATTATTTGAGAGTAGTTTTCACCTTCTTAATGTCGAGCTCAGCCGATACAAAAAAATATGTGTCTTATGTTTTGACCTGTACCGTTGATTGACATATTGTCAATCAACGCCCGTACTACCTAGATACCAAGTTTCAAATAAATCGGTGAGGTACACTTCGTGCATGTCCCTTCTAAGTACAGTTTTGTGACATTTCCTGTTCAATAGAATTAATGAGCATCTTTTGTATTACATAATAAGTGCATTAATGAATAAAACAAATATTAAATTATTGGCTCAATAATGAATGTGTAAAACTGATGAAGGTTTCTTTAATTAATTTTAAGAATTAATTACCACCTTTGGCTGGATTCGAACCCAAATGTCATACCAGCTAGACCACAAAGGTGTTGTGTTTCTGATTAATATTTTGTGGTTCGAATCCATAGAACTTTTTATTTTAAAATGTTAAGGTGGTAATTAATTTTTAAAATTAATATATTTGGTTATTTCATTAAATGATTAAAGTCATTAATGATGGATTTAGAAACTCAACTAATTTGCATTTGTAATTTACGTTGATGAAAGTTTTATTTTATTGTAATTAAATCTGAAGTAATTACTATTTAACAGAAAAAAACTATTCAGAAGAGGAAATGAAGATTTTTTGAAATTGGAATAGATGTGAAATTTCACATATTTAGTTTATTTCTCATTAACAATTGTTTATACAAACTTCTTATTTACATTTAATATCATATAATACAAATTTGTAAACATAAACTGCATAGATATTTAAATTGTTAACTATTAAATAGGTTATTGTATAAAGAACAACTGACCAGACAGCTTGATTTGCCCATAAACATGGTAATAGAACCCATATGGTAATTACACAAAATTAAGACTAAGGTAAATTAATGAAATAGTTACTAAACTATACTCTATAATAAATAATCAATGCCATCTTATAATTATTTGAGTGCTCCAAGGCCTATTATATATTTAAAGGCCCTCAACGAAACAGACCTTGGAGCTTGGTTTCACCCCAGACGTGATGGGCCCCCCTCAATAGTAAACAGTCTAAAGGTGGAACATCTAAGAACTAGGCTTCCTTAATAATAGGAAATTGCTACACACAGTTACTATTTTTTTATAAACGTTTTTTTTAGTAGAAGTTGCTAGTGTCACCATTTACCAATAATATGTCAGTTATTTATTCCATTAATCAAGGAATTTATAGTAAGGTACCTATAAACTTTTCAATTGTTTAGAGAGATCTTGAATATGCTTCTGCAGCTAATAGTTATTTTTGTATTAAGTGCGGGAAATGCAAACATTTTTTCTACAACCTTCAAGCATTATTATGTGAATTATTGAAATAAATTATAGAAAACAAGTGTGCAATGAAAATGAAAAATAATAAAGTATGAAATTGCAAAAATAAGCAGAGTTACCTAATGTGTCATTTTTGTTTTTTTCTCGCACATGTGCGTGAAACATATTTTTTGCACATATGGGCGTAAAATATACAGGGTGTCCCTAAATTGCATTATAAGCTTCAGGTAGACGTTTTCCTTTATGAGGCCTGAACTCAAATCTGCAACCAGAATTTTCCCTAGTCGCTTAGTTTTCTTGTACGACGATGAAGAAGTTAACACATTTAACATTAAATTACAAGACATTGGGCAATTAAATCTAAGGGAACATTTATCCATTCAATAGGTGAACTTATTAGAAGAAAAAATTACCACTATGAATGCATGAACTATTAACGTTTTCTTTGTGGAGAGGGTGTTAAAAATAAGAGATTTAGTAAAAACAGACGTGGCAACCACGCAAACACTGTTTACTTGGATGAATCTAAACAATTGTTTACATCATAATTCATCTGTTACATTTTGACATTTGTGGTTAGCTGGCGTTAGACATACATTTTGTAATGTGAGTTATTCTTGCACATTTGCTGTTTGGTGTTGAGTTTTTCCTTAATTATTTTCTATTGCGTTTCCGTTGTTTGTGTTATTGTTGTTTGTTGACTTTTTGTTTTTGTTAAAATTTTTATTCCGTTCTCTTTCTGTTTACTGACTTGCAGTTCCTGTTTTTTCTGGTATATATAATTCCAGTTTTTGTATTTCAGTTTTATAGTTTAGTTTTTTCTAGTTTTCTTTAGTTTTGTCAAGGAGTATGCAATACATGAGTATACCGACATGATTCTGTTTCTTGGGCAATGTAATGGAAATTACAATGAAGCTGCCAGACTTTATGCAGAACGTTTTTCAAATAGACGCCATCCAAGTCATAACGTTATTCGAAATGCACACCAAAGGCTTAGAGAATCTGGAAATATCATGCCAATTCATAATTAAAATAGAGGTAGGCCGCGAGCAGTCAGAAATCCCGATTTAGAAGAAGACGTTCTAAATATTGCAGAAAACGATCCCAGCACCAGCGTTCGTGCTATTTCTCGAGTTGTGCCTGCTTCAAAAACAACTGTCCACAAAATCCTAAAAGAAGATGGGGTTCATCCCTATCACAAGACTCGATTTCAGCATTTGATGGAAGCAGATTTGGAAAACGTGTGACCTTTTGCGAATGGTTCCTAGACCAACACAGAAGAAATCCTGCTTTTGTATGTAATGTGCTATGGACGGATGAGGCTACCTTTACAAGAAATGATATTTTTAATGTTCATAACGAACACATCTGGGCACATGAAAATCCTCACGTCTTTCAGGAAAGCAATTCTCAAGCTCGCTTTTCGGCGGGGATAGTAGGAAATAAAATGGTTGGTCCTTTTATACTACCTAACAGGTTAACTGCCGAAAACTATCTAATTTTTTTAAATAACGATTTTTATAATCTGCTGAATGATGTTCCTTTGTTGGTCCGTCGGGACATGTGGGTGCAGCAAGATGGTGCACCACCTCATTATGCTGCTAAAGTTCGACAATGGTTTAACGAGAACTATCTGCAAAAGTGGATTGGTCGTGGAAATCCCGTAGCTTGGCCCCCAAGAAGCCCGGACTTAACGCCCTTAGACTTCTTTTTGTGGGGACATTTAAAAAATTTAGTGTATTTAACCCCTGTTGAAAATGAAGAACAATTAATAAATCGCATACAAGAAGCAGCAACAACTGTTAATAAACAAATGCTCCAGCGTTTCAACATGCTGTGATTGCACGAGCAATAAAATGTCGTGAGGCTGCTGGAAGACAGTTTGAACATTTAGTTTAAAGCACGTGCCATTATTTAAGTTAAAATACATTTTATTGTTACAAAACGTACAGGTACCACTGATATCCAGATTTCAACTACAAATTAATAATTAGTTTTTAAAAATGTAGTTTTTTTTCATAAATGTAATTTTTTACATGAGTTTAGATTGCTTTAGATTTAAATTACTTCAATAGCTAGCCTGATTTAGTTTTTTTTATTGTAATCAGATGTTTAATTCGCCGCCACCTTTAGCTGCAAAGGTTAAGCCACTTTTAGGCACTAAGCAGCGTTGCCAAGCTTATGTTTCTTTTTTTGGCTAGTGTGAAGAAACTAACTGCGTTAGAAAGTTCGCGTTTGAAGTTTTCTCATCACAATTGCTTAAGGAAGGCGGCTACCTGAAGCTTTTAATGCAATTTAGGGACAACCTGTATATTTTGCTCCCATGTGAAAAAATGATAGGCTTCCCGTATCCTTGACGATGCTTAAATCTAACCTTTTTTTGACGGTTGTAGAAAAAATAAATTATGGCGGTACTTATAATTTATAAATGGAGTTTATAACATGGAAGCATTCAAAGGTATCAATCAATAGATTAGTACTAGCACGGTAAAAGAAAGACGCTTTTTACATGCTGTTTTTTATTATTTTTTTCAGGAGTAATAACTTGAAGTTAATAATAAAATATAATAAATCCAGACTAATATGTTTTTAAAGTCCTATCTAAAAATTAGAATTCAGTCAAAATTATCACAAGAATCATCTCTATGTTGAATATACTTACTACAATATTATAAAAATATCATACCATGATTGACAAATTGTAAAAGATGATTACATTATACGTCAAAAGTACCTGTCTATATACCTAATTGAACGCAACAGCATAACAAAACAAGTCTGGTGGTTTTCTCACAGATATCTAAATATATTATTCCTGTATGAGAAGATAAACAAATTAACGTGAAAAATTGCAGCGCAATTTGTGCAGAACTGATTATAAAGGGTACCGTCCAGGTATACTTGTAGTTAGTAGAAAAAAACATGGTAGCAATAATAACAGCAAAATAAGGTCTTTTGTCGTTTATTAACAAGAAGCTAGGTGTTACAGATATCCAAATAATTCCTTTAATACCTATCACTATTTTTTTTAACTTTGAGATTTACTGTAGATTTATAGTTTTTATCGTTGATAATGTGAAAACTAATTAATATGATTTTGAAAATTTAAAAGTGTACCATCAACCAATAATCTTGCAGCGTACAAGGTGGGTCGAATTAGTTGTCATTATTGCTATTGTATTTGGTTTAGTACTGGTGATAGCCAAACACGGTTTTCTTGATCGCAGGCTACTTTCTTATCCCCGATTCAATGTGAAAACAAAATTCGAATATCATGGTCTGCTTTTAGTAATTTAGTCATATTTTTATAATTAGGCTATAATTTACGTCAATAAATTGGAGTGCTTTAAAATCATTAAAGAAAGCATTTTAGTATGAAAGCTAGACTACTAATAATAATATACAATATGTGTTAGAAATATTGCATGTTTAAAGAAATTCATCAATGGGTGTCAATAGAAATCATGAACTACAGTGAATTTTACATTTGCCTTTAGCAAAGACCGTTTCAGTAACCGAGAGTATAAAAACTTGAGAAACTGATAAATATTCAGAAATACATTCAGGGAATCTAGTCTAGATACTAATGGTTAATGGTTCTTAACTGGTGTTCAACGGAAAACTAGTGAACTTTGTTACAAATATTTCACGAGATTAAGAAATAAAACGATTGTCTCAAATGCACATTTGTATTGTTAGTCGTGTTGTACAGGTTATTCAAAATCATTGTGGGATTTTAGAAACTATTAGACAAAGTAATTAAATTGAAACATGGCTGTATATTTTGATGTTCAATAATAATCTAAAAAAATTCGCCCTGATTAATTTTTGAAACAAAAACCTAAAAATGGAATTTCTCGTTATTCGACGATAACTAGAAAATTGCTGCTCAATATATTTTTTGATCTGGGCAGGGGCCAACTCAGGGAGGTGGGGAAGAGCTATACAGAAAAAGTATTTCTTCCTTTAAGTATACGAGCATATATATTTTTCAATCGAGAAAAGTTTTTTCATGCAAATATACTGATATGTTTAAAGGAAAGAATTTATTTGTTTAACTGACAGAGTATCTTTAAGGATAATATTCTTAGTTTAAGCAGCGATCTATTTAAATTAAGAGTACATTACTGTTTTTTATGAAATACATGGTTATTCACAAGTGATGACAATCCTAGCAAAATCTGAATATGCAACACACCATACATTTTCCCGGGCCACCTCAACTTTCTTTGCAACTTAAAAGAACGAAATATCAGAGACAGCTTGTAATATCTCAATTTGACACGCAAATGTTCAAGGTTGTCTTTAAGGTTAGATTTTGGCATGATCAATTGTATTTAATAAAAATAAGAAGATTTATGACAATTCATTTTTATTAAGACAATACAGAAATATATGAACAACAAACACAATAAGGTATGGTTATTGTAACCTGATGTTCGAAATGTTGTCCGTTATTTGAAATACACGCTAGCAAGCGTTTTCGAAATGAAATATTCTTTCTTTCTTTCTAAGATATCAGTCAATTTTCACATAAATTCCTGTCTAATCCTTTAAATATTCTTTCGATAGGGTGTTTTTGTAAAGGATATCATTGATATCAAATTAAATTTCTTCAAAACTCTTCGTTTTTTTGATATACTACATAGTCAAAATGGCCGCCAAAATTTAAAAAATTTTTAAAAATTGTTTTTACATTAGAATCGTATTTGACATCAAAAAATAAGAGACACGTATAGTTTTAGTTTTTTGATATCATCTCGAGAACTTGGTCAAAATGCCGGCCGAAGTTTGAAATAAAGTAACAAAACGGAGTTCGTTGTGGTTATGCTTTGAATTCCCAGATATATTTATGTAAACCCAATTGAAAACCCTAGTAAACAACAGAAAGAACAAGAAAGATATTCAAATAAAACTAGACAATAAAACAACAGATTTACTTTAAACAAACAAAACAGAAAATTAATTTTCAATTGTTGAGCAGTTTGTGTTAACGTAAAACTGAAATTTAAGATGTCAAACATAAATGATGTAACAAAAGATTGTCTCTGCCTAGTAGCTTTGATTTTTAATTTTTTAATTTAAAATATTCAAGTACTTGGGAAATGTGCAGGTTAGGTTGCCTATCACATTTATCAAGGGGCGTCATCACTCGTGAATAACCCTGTATATGTGGATGGTTTTTAAAAAGTATTACAGTAGTGTTGGTTTATATCAAAGCAGTAAATGAGAATATTTTACAGATATAGATATCGGTAAAATCTCTCCATGTTGTAAATCTTGTTATACAAGTTTTGGATGTACCGTAAATGTCAATAAAGCGTCAGGTAGCATAGACTAAGAACATGATGTGTTTACTTCTAAAATGTAATAGCTTTGCTTTAATTATAGTGGTAGTTTCAAATTAAACATTAATAAATTATTGAAATAATTCTATACTTATTAGCATTGAATGTAACTGTATCTTCAGCTTATATTGAAAATAAGTGATATTTGAAATGTAAATCTGTCACATTCTCTAAAGAAACATAAGATCTATATTTGCTTATACAAACTTATAATGTTTGATTTTAATTTTCTAATTTTAATTTTAATTTTTCTGAGTGTGGGCCACTACCTAGGGTGGCAGATGGTGAAGGGCGACAAATTTGGATTCACTAATTATTTTAAATTGGGTCGTCTCGTTTTGCTGACGTTTCCATAGTTATACTTCACTTTTTTTTGTTGTAAAACTAATAAAATACCAGTAATTTATAAGTGAATCGAGCTATTAGTGTTTTATAAAATTTGCACCGAAGTAAAACATTAGAATAGAAAGTTGTCATCATGGAAATTGTAGTTAATAAAAAGTACCTAGTATTTTCCCAACGTTCAATGTGAAAAAGAAAGAAATTATACAAGTACTCACGATCGACGTTACATCATAATCCTTCGGAATTTTATTCTATCATAGTTTTTCATATTCTCATGAATTCGTGATAATAGCAGTAACCATTAATGATCGCATTTTTGCATGAAATCTATAATTTCTTAATGCTTTACATAAACAGCTGCAGTACTTGGTCTCGGTATTTGACTTCCCTTTCATGACCTATTAATTAATTTAACAAAAAGCGAATATAAATGAACTAAAGTCTTTGCAAGCCTCTTACCAATAAAACACAATTCAGGTTAGCAAGAAATAAAAATTTTGAAAAATATTTGTAATATTTTATTAGAAATTAACTCAGATTATTAATTATGTAACCAGTTCTAGTAAAACAAATCGGTAGAAAATGTATGTATCTATTACGATAAGTAATAAACCAATAACTATCAGACGCACTTTTCTGGTAAGTACTAGGAAAGTTATCAAACGTAAAAAATGTTTGATACGTGAAAGTAGTTCGTAATGTAGCTAATAGGAACGAAATGTTACATTATTATACATTTATTTGAAACTTTATTTTTGATTTTTCGCTCCCATTTTAGTTTATCGCAATATTACACTGATATACAACTCGAAAGTGTAATAAATAAATAATGTAAAAAGTTGTAGTTTACAGATATTCACCTAATTAACTTAAATGGTTTTTGTAAAACTCTGATATGTGGTAATTCCATAAAAATGATTCATTTCTCATTAAGCAAGCGTGTAGCTGATATAAAACATGGCTAACATTTTATGTATGTATTTATGTTTTCATACAAACTGCAATTTTTATTTTGCCGTGTAGGAGAAACTGACTTCTAGGAGGTTAATTTCGCGACCCTCTTTCTGAAGAACTAAAAAGTAAGTTATATGTGCATAAACATGAACTAATCTTCGCATAGGGCTATCTAAGAAATGACAAAATTGCAAAATTTTATTATGTTTGATGCTCACAAGACTAGCTGGAAAAAATTAACCTGAATTGTGTATTGCGCTAGAGACACATGAATTTATTAACTAAATAAAAAGAAAAACTGTATCATCCTTAGATCCAACCATCATCTTCAAGATATTTCAGGTCATTTTCTTCATTTTGTTTTAAAAATTTACTTACTTATTCTAATATTCTGAATTCTGTTGACAAGATACCTTTTTGTTTTTTAATTTTACATTAATTGTTAATTTGCATCTTTTTTAATTTACCTGATTTCTTGCAAGAAATTTATGTTGGCGACTTAAATTTGACCTACTTCTTTTGCATTATCATTAGCATTCATTCGTTATTATTTTATACGAATTGTCTTTTTGCGTATCTCTTTGTTCTAAATGTATTCATGTATGGAAACTAAAACGACATACTGACTGTTTAGTATACAGGGTGGCTGAAAAATCATTCACCCGCCTATAACTATGTTATTTTTAAAGATATGAAAAAAAATGCAAAGGAGAAAGTTGTTTAATGTAATAAGAGGCATAATATCGTGCATTGAAAGAAAACCCAACGCCTATTGTTTTCGCGTAACATCAACTAACTTTAAGTGTTTAAAAGGAACACCCTGTATATTTCTTAAAATTCTGAATACACCTGAAATTCTCTTTTCAACCGTATAACATATTTAACAATTTTCTTGAAGTCTTGGCCTGCAAGATTACCCGATTTATCAATTCTCGCTTACTTTTTATGGCGCTTTTTAAAGCATCATGTTTATGTAACTCCATCAGCAAGTCTAAATGAGTTGAAAACTAAAATTACTGCAGCTATAGCATTAGTTACGCCAGAAATGTTTTAACACTCTAGGCATAATTTAATTCTCAGAGCAGAAAAATTTATAAGATATCAGAAAATGCTGGGAAGGTTAGTAGTGTAGAACAATTATGTCTACTTTCTGAAGATATCTCCAATTCTACAGAGTGTTTGATAAAATGATGGTATTTGATTTTTTCAATGAGATATGCTACATCTCGATACTTTTACTATTTTCTGTTCTGTCTTAAACACATCAGTCTATATAATATAGTTACTCTAAAGTTGAAGCATACATCCACTGTCTATAAGTGTCTATAAATCATCTTTCAAATAAACCTTTTTGAGTATTTTTTATGGAATCAAAGGATTATCCCGACGCGACGCGACG
>VTPC01001163.1:0-21317 GCA_011009095.1 Ignelater luminosus
ATTCCTTTGCCTTTAACCATTCAAGAATATAAAGTCTGGAGAATGTAATTTTAGTTTTTTAAAGTAATCATTGCTCGAGTTAATATTTTTTAATTTTGAAAGATTGCATATATGAGGAATATTACTGTAGTATTGCAAACATACAGGATGTAACACAAGAGTATCCCAATACTGGGACCTTACAAATCTGTGTGAAGAATCTTCTTATGAGACATCTATCTTGAAGTTGTTGTTAACTAGCCTACAAAGCAAACATCTGATGGGGGAAGCCCTTCTATCACATTACAGAAAATTTTATCATAGGATTACAGATCGTTTTACTATAATTGAAAGAACTACGAGAGATTTAAAGTTTTTGGCTTTGGAATGCATCCGAGAATTTCGGTCTATTAGAAAACGAAACCTCCTGCGTAGAAAATTAAGACGTATGTAATTTTTTTCCAAATTGGGGGTGGATATTTCTTAAAAGTTTTGGCCCCTACCGAGAACATCAAATACAAGAATCTATAAAAATAGGGAACGATTTACTGCAACCACCTTAAAAAGCTGTTTCACTATTTCAATTCTTGCTATGTTAAATTAATTAAATCAATCATTCTGTATTTTATAAACACTACTCTTCATGTATACACAAGTTGTGTCAAACTACTTCAGCTTTACCCAGTATTTTGTAAGTTGCTTTCAAAGGTGTCCTATATCTTTAATTTATCGAACTGAATCCGACTGGTGGATGACGTCGCTCGTTAATTCAGTTTAATTTTTTCACTTGGGGATATCATCAAGGACTAGGCTATTCATACTCTCTGTAAAGATTCGGATATAATAAAAGAAATGGAACACCACATTAAGGTTGCTCTTCTCAATTGTCATTTAAGGCCATTAAAGTAAAGTCCAGCTGATATTATTATCCTGCTCTCTACCACGATAATGAAATTAAATAATAGTGGAAATTATCTAGAAAATAATCCTTTTGTTAGTACAAGTATAAAATCTTCAACTGATTGTATTAACGTAATTTCCTAGTTTAAAGTTAAACTATTTATTTAAGGTAATTTTATTCTTGAATTTCTAAAGCAGCTGTTTGTACCCAACCTCGCAAACGTGTTTCCTGCAGGTCATGAGCGCACGTGCATTATAAAATCGTTGAGTTCACCATTTTGCTATAACAAAACTGCACCATTTGCAACATAATAAAAGGCTTACATCTCATGCATTTATTTGTATCCACAGATTTCCGTTCAGAATATTAAACTTTTAACATTTTTATATTTTATTTTTGTTAAAGTTTATGTTATCAGTTTCATATTAAAAACCCCACATAAAAACAGCACAAAGCAGAACATTATATTGTTTTAACATTGTTACCAGCTTCATACGCTGTAGTTTGTGAAGTTAGTTCATTGTTTTTGGAACAGCTGCCATTGTATACTTGCTCTAGCATTGCTTCAGAATTGATTATCTACGATCGAATATTCATGACAAACATTTATTAATGTTCTGTGATAATTTCGGTATTACGCTAGTGTTTGTCTACTATGAGGAAGCAATTTCGAGATTGTCAGTATTTAGCGAGAATCCAAAGCTTTTTCATTAAAATAAATCTTGAAGGCGTCAATGTGGATGATGGATTAAGTTCAGTCGAAACATTCGGTGCCTCTTTTAAAATTTGAAATAGTAATTGAAATGTGTACTAAAATCTAAATGTTTTGAACTACAAACAATTAGAGACTCAAATATTCTATGTTACCTCGTTGAAGAGTTATCTTTACAAAATAAAAAAATACTTTTACATTATATGACATTTGACTTCTTTTACAGTTGTAAAACATTTTTAAAATCTGATTGATACTGTTGTATAAGGTTTTGTGTGTTGATTAATACTTTGTTTTTGGCCGAATTTTAATTTTTTATAGAAATATTTTCCAGATACTCATTTACGTTTACGGTTAACCGCAATCATATTTGTATGTCTTTTCTGTTGTTTTCTTTTGGTTCTCATGTTTACCAAGGACATCTTTTATTTTCTTACAATTTTGCAACCATGTCGAATTGTGCGGGAAATGTGATAGCGGCCGTGTTCCTAATATTGTATTTTCTTAAAGCCGAATATTAAAATCGATAAATCAAGAAGGGATCTGTAATAGATGTTGAAAGAATTACTGTGGCATTATTCAAATACCTCTAATCTAAAACTGCTTGGAAGCTGTAGAGATTTTTATACATGAAAGTTTGCGTTCAAAAATATGAGTCGGATAATCCTAAAAAGTCGGCAATGGTGAAAACTTCGCTTATGTCTTCTAAATCTCGAGAAATGAATTCTAGCAGACTTTTTAGCATTAGATGGTCTTGAAGATTCTAGTTGAAATGTGATACTGATAAGATTCTACCTGGAAAAATATTTTGGAATCTAGTTAGAGGTATGCAAACCCATTCTTTTAAAGTCCTTCACTTAGCGATATTCATGCTTATGTTCGTATATGACAAAATACCAATTTAAGTTCAGTGTTTTGCTAATATAATAAGGTACATGGAACTCTATGACTGTGCTTCAGGAAAAGGTTTTTGGTAGGGTCGTCCCAAGAAAGAGAATACCTAATCTAAGACAGTTTTAGTCAAAGAAACGAATTACTTTGAAAACTTTTTGATTTAACAGTTTATTTCATGTTAAAAGTTACTGTTTTCTTAGTAATTGACCTATTTTTGACATAAAAAAATAATTAATATAATTATAATATTCCAGGAAATGGAATTTTCTTTTTTCAATTCACTTCAGTTGCGTAAAACCGTGAATTCTTTTTGTCTGGAGCAGTATTTCCTAATATTTTGTTAGTTTAGAAACATGAATTCTGACTACATGCGAAACAAGAGGATAAAATACACATGATGGAAGTATCAACGATACTTAGAATTTTTAAAAATTTAAGCTTGGTAAAACATTGAACTGGTCTGATCTTCAAGGATCTTTCAATTGTCCCCAAAAAGATTTTTTGCCAGTTTTCTTTGTTTATGTTTTTAATACAAGGATTAACATAGCAGTGCTTTTTTCTTCGCAGAGCACAGTTTGATCTTCAGCGCCAAAATAAGTACTGGTCTAAAAAGCTGGTATAGCGATGATCATAGTTTATTGAGGTTTCAAATGGTTATTTATATAGCAAGGTGCAAAAATAAGGTTTTAGGCGTGACTTCGGAGGAACTTGAAAGAACGCTTAATATACTTTTTCCAAAACTCGACTGCAAAATCTGAAGAAAATATATATAATGATTTGAGATTACTGCGATTCGACTTATTAACAATTAGATCTATAATTGGGAATGTTTATATTAGGGCTATAGGTACGTTTCTATATACATTTTTTTGCAATTATGTTGCTAGTCATTATGCATAGACAAATTAATTCTGCTAATGATTAATTTTTGACGTATGCTAACAATGCTGAAGGCCTACTATTTGAAGCGATCGTAGAAAATCAACCATTATAGCTTTTTTCTGTGTTATTATTATTATTATTATTACTAGTGTAACTTAGTAAAAAGGTATAACTGTTTCAGGATTATGTGAAGTGAAACTTATTTTTGTACCTCCGTTTACCATTACTAGCTTTGCATGTGCCATAATAAAATACCTGAATTACATCTATGAAATGAAAGCAAACACGATATTTCATTTCAATATTCAGATATACTGGGTGTTCCGCTATTTGATCCACAAACTTATACCATATATTCCAGGGGTCATTACGATCAAAAGATGTTTTTTAAATTATAGGTGAATTCCTCTTCGTTCCGCAGATATCGTACAAAATTAAAAACAACTGATAAGAAAAGAAAATTTATTCATCAATCCAAAGCTAATTAAGACAAATTTACAGAAACTGTTCAAAATGAAAACCCCCATATATAGCTACCTTTCGAGCCATCGAATGTTGCCAGTTAATTCCTGCCAATTCATTTTTAAGAGAATTAATGACTTCAATTATTCGGTTAGTCAAATCTTCGCGTGTATCTGGTTTACCAATACTATACACACGAGATTTGGGGCGATAAATCAGGTGACCGAACAGGCCAATGTTTAGGACTACCTCGTCCTATCCACCTTTCTGGAAACTTTTCATTAAGAAACACCATCACTTGTCTCCCAAAATGTGGTGGTGCTCCATCTTGCTGGAACCACATGTCACGTCAAGCTTCCAAAGGAATATCTTCCATGTAATTTAGCAATTGTTTTTCCAAAATGTGAAGGTAATTTGCTGGCGTAAGAGGTCCTTCAATAAAATAAAACCCAATAAAATGGTTATTTAACAAGCCGCACCACACGTTGATGGAAAAGCGATGTTGACGGTTAACTGTAATTGTGGCAGGTGGGGTTTGCTTCTCCCACATGTGAGAATTACGTGTGTTGTTAATACCATTCCTTGTAAATTGAACCTCATCCGAAAAAAGTATGTGCGGACTAACTTTCAAGTTATTTTGTAACCACTGGCAATACAGTACTCGATTTTCCAAGTCTTTAGGAAGTAAATGCTGGATTTTTTGTAAATGATTGGGATAAAGCCCATCGTGGTGCAGAAATCTCCATGTGGTGGTTTGAGGAATTCGCCTTGTTTGTGATATTCTACGAATTCTGGTAGAAGGACTTCATTCAACTGCATTTAAAACTACTTCAGCTTGCTGCTCATTCCTATTTCGATCTCTTTCTACACTACGAGTGGGAAAGATCCTGTCTTTCTCAAGCGGCGAAAAACGTTAGAAAGCGTTGTGTGGTGAGAAACAATGCGAGCTGGGTATCACCCGAGGTACTCCGCTGCTGCAGCACGTCCACTTCCATTGGAAAAACCATATCGGCATATCCTGCATTACTAAAATGCGGTATAATGGTTTAAATTAATAACACAGCACAAACATTATTCAGCATTAACTACGACAGTAAACAGGACGATAAACTGTCATCTGTCACAAATGCGTCAATTCGTCAAGGTTAACTCAATTTATCAAGACTTGCTCATTAAAGTTTTCTGGTTGTTGTTTATTATCGACTTTTTTTTACAATTTCCTTCTATATCTGCGAAACGAAGAGAAATTCACCTATAGTTTACAGATATAACATTTTTTGATCTTAATGACCCCTGGAATATGTGGTATAACTTTATCGGTCAAGTTTATGAAACACCTTGTATAACAGGTTATATTTTAGTGAATTAATTTTATTTAAGAAAATCGGCACAATAAATCTTTTATATCACATGTTATATGTCGTAGTTTGCGAGTATACTCGTACTTGCGCAACTCTACTCGTACTTGTAAATGTGCATTTCCTGGACTAGTGATACAAACAACTATTCTCGATTATATACAGTGTGTCCAGTTTAAAATGACCTACATGGGGATATTGGAAACGGTAATAGATACAAGGTTGATTAAATGGGGAAAAAGTTTCATTATTTATATGCCCCATTTCAAAGGTACAGGTACAAATGCTAAGCCTTCTAGATTTCACGTACTCGTATCCAACTTTTGCTTTTCTTATGGGCGCCATATTAGATTTTTACATTTTTGAAATAGTTATAAAAAGAACTTTTCAACCATGTACAATATGACTATGTTTAAAGAAGAGAAAGTATAAGAAATTACACAATTAAGATTTAACCATAGTAGGCCTTGAGGTTTCGAAATAATAATTTGCAAATAAATGAGTGAGTGAGTGAGACAGCAGATTAGAAAAGGATTTAATGTCTGAATAGGTATAATTGGTAGTCACATCGTTGGACTGTTTTTTTTAATGAAAACTTTAATTCTGAAAGATACCTTCATCTTTTACAAAGAAATGTAGCGGATCGTCTCATGGAGCTTCCCCTTGCAATCCTTCAAAACATCTTTTTTCAGCAAGCTGGGGCACCTGCGCATAATACTCAAATAATTACGAATTCTCTAAATGATGAATATTCTGATCGTTGGTTTGGAAATCGGGGACCAATAAGATGACCCGCAAGGTCACCAGATATTAACGCCTCTTGATTGTTTTGTATGGGGTTATCTAAAAACTCAAGTTTATTCAAGACAATACGAAACAGTGGATACCTTACAACAGGCAGTCATTGAAGCAGTAAACAGAATTATTCCATTGATGCTAAGACAGTTTTGTGAAGCAGTTTTGAATCGGTGTAGAAGGTGCATACGGCAGATTGGAGGTTTATTTGAACATTTAGAATAATATTAACTAGAACTAATTTAATTAGTATTTTCACTCATTTGTTTGCAAATTATTATTTGGAAACCTCAAGACCTACTATGGTTAAATCTTAATTTTGTATTTTTTTGTACATTCCCCTTCTTTAAGCATAGTCATATTGAACATGGTTGAAAAACTCTTTTTATCACGATTTTAAAAATGTAGAAATCCAATACGGCGCCCATAAGAAAAACAAAAATTGGATACGAGTGTGTGAAGTCTAGAAGGCTTAGCATTTTTCTGAAGTCGTTTTTGAAATCCTCATTAGTCGCTATTTAGTTTCTGAAAATATTGTACATTTATCTCTAATTAATAAATAAATCAGGATTTTAGACAATGCACTTTTTTGGTTTTCACCCTGTACCTTTGAAACGGGGCAGATATTTGTTAATATAACTATGGATTATTCATTGGCATATAAATGCGAAACTTTTTCCTTATTTAATCAACCTTGTATCTATTACCGTTTCTAATATCCCCATGTAGGTCATTTTAAACTGGACACACTGTATAAAAAAACACACGGTGTTAAAGTAAAACACAAAAAAAATTAAAACTTTAAACTTCAATAGCACAATTCTATTTACATAAATGTATAAAACTTGAATAAAATAAATTGTGTTCTGTTATCTGAGAAAACATTTTGGCGTATGTTACACTTTAATTTCTGCAAGCAACACTGCCTACATGTATTGTAATATAATAGTTAAGAAATGGTATAAAATAATGTTTGATATCAATATTAAAAAAATTAACTGTTTAAGAATAAGTAAAAAATTTGACAGGCGTTTAAAAATAAATAAAAGATAAAATATCAAGCCGACGAAATAAACCAGTTGGAAGTAAAATTCGATAAGCTAACAACAGTTTTCGATTTGATTGATGTAGAACTGGTTAGTAAAATAGAATGACGGCGATAAGAAGTCTCATATTACGAAAAAGTGAATGGTTTTCAATTTAAAATTGAAAAGTAACTTAAAATTTTAGTAGTTGTCCAAACGCACGCGGGTAAAGTCTTCAGTTTTAAAAAGTGTTAAATTAATATTAGTTGTCGAACAAAGTGTTTTTCAAACTTTGGAAATTTTGAAATTACTATGAAATTATGATGTTTAAACTTTTATTCCCGTGCGTCGGTGTGTATAATACTTAGGAAACGCGATTTTTTTATTAAAACTTTTATTGAAAGTTTTGTTTTCTTTACAACGTTAAAAATTAAAGCAACTTATTACTAGTAGTGGAATAAAATAAAATTGTTACACATATAAAAAATTGCACCAGAAGTAATAATGGAAAGTGTGGTCTTTCCATTAGAAGATAGGACAATATACAGAATGACTTTTATTGATAGTGTGGAGGCAGTTGTAATTGAAAATAACTTGTTTTTATTGGATGTTGTAGCAGTACAACAGGAAATGTAGCAACTAAAACTAAACAGAAGACGTTTCAGAGCTCAGAAAACAGGTAAGAGTTAAACGTTATTAGAATGTCAGTGACTGAAAATAAATACGATTGAATTGTACCACAATTTACAGAAATAAGACTTGCTTTACTCTCTCGTTGAATTATAAAAACTAATAATTCCCTTCAGCACAAATACAACGTTAGTTCACCCGGCAAACGCTAGCACCACAAGATTATTTTAATATTCATAAAATACTCGACATTTTGTGCAACAAGAATCAGCTTCAAGACGTTAAGCCTAGTTAAGCGATTAAATGTACATGCTATAAGAAAGAATCTAAAATACCCCCAAATGCTGTGACTGTGTTCATCAAAGATTGCATACTATTTGCTGTACTATATTTTGAGCCTTATTCTTGTCAAAAACATTATCAAAGATTTAAATATTTCATAATTCCTGATATCTCTTTTAAGACGCTTTTGGAAATTATAAGATATTTCCAGAGGTTTTTTGCATTCCATTAAATACAAACGAGATTGAAACTGTAATGTTTATCTGTCAGCCACAAAACTATAATTACCATACCATTATAAAGGAAAACACTGGAAATCGCAGCCAAAATCGCACAATTCTCGGCAGAAATGATTAAATGTCAAACGGTCATGACCTAGAGAATATTTTAAATGTTTTCTTATTGATTTTATTTTTTTCTTTTAGAAATTTAATTGTAGGAACTCGGCAACTCTTTAGATCATTGAAAAAATATATAACTTTTGCCAAACTAGTGCTTTTTATTATTGGAAAATTGCTAGGAAGGGGAAACAGTTGGGCACTGAAATAGAAAAAAGTCAGAGCATGCACAAAACACGTGGATAACGTTGATTTAGGAGAAAGGAAATAAAAAATTGAAAAAGGGCAGAAAAATCATACATTTTTAGTGTTGTTGTGGTTAAAAAAAGGAAAATATTCTTTGAAGGTTAAAAAATCATGGGACTCCAAAACATATCTATTTTTGAAATTTTGACATTCATGAAAACCTCGAGATCTATTTCTGCATATACGCTGTAAAATATTTACGATTTTTATTATTGGAGCTGATCAATCAGGTTCTGTATTAGTATTTCTACAAGTTTGTTTTCGGAAATAACTATGAGCAGCTAATATTTAATATAAAATTTGCACTCATTTAACTGAAGTTTCTAGAAATCATCTTTAGCTTAGCATTAACAAAAACAAAATTTAATTAGCAACGTTTTGAATGCTTAATTCTATTTATCAGATGATAAAAATATAAATCATTTAGCAAAGTGGGTATTATATATTCATTACGGTATTTCCGGGCGAAAACAATAAAATACAGAATCAACATAAATTGCGATCTATGCCTAAAACCCGAGCTTTCCGATGGCGTTATGAAATTAGCGAATGCAATGCACATAATACACTTAACTTTAACAATGAATAGCCCTAAAGTCCACTAAATACCTTAATCAAATATCCTCAAGGCACGATTTAATCATTGTGCTTTATTGGTGTACTTTTGGCCTAAAACTGTCGCTATAAATTTAAGCCGCACACGTTTTACAAGAAACTTCGGTTGTGTAATATTTCCTTTGGATCAATGAATACGTAGTCGTAACCAGCATAATAGGACATTAGTGTAAATTACTTACAACCATTTTATTGAATTCTGTAACGATGTTAGTATTAACTGCCTCGCATAATAACCTAAAGACGCATAAAGCTTCATTGAAATTCCCTCATTGCAAGCATCCGCCATTTAATGACATTTAACTTAATCGCGTCCATAAAACTTTCAAGAAGGTATTAAACGATAAGTATGACACTTTACGGTATCATTTTAATATTGCTGTAGGCATTTTTAATCCCTTGTAATAATTTTTAAAAGTGGAACTTTTTAACAAAGTACGCTTTGCTCTTACGTGGAATAGGTAGGGGCTTAGTTTGTGCTAGTTATGTGTTCGGGCAGCATAAATTTGAGTTGCTTGTTGTAGCAGGGTTGTACGGGATAAAAGTATTTTTGAACATGGCGCTAAATATTCTGGTTAAATCTTTGCACTAAATTATAGTTTCACTAAATATTCTCTACGAGCCGCGACCCAGTTTACATTCTTGGAATACCTAGAAACACTGAATTATGAAAATCGCTGGATATTTAAGATTTTCTGAAATTGCCTCTGAACATCAGATTTATGGAAGTTTAACAAGAAGTTTATGACGTTAAATCTGTTCTGCACGTGAAGATTAATTTATGATTTTATAAAAGTTTGGCTGAAAGTTTTAGATGTGTTTCACTCTTAACAGTTTTCTCTTGAAAGAAAATATAACATAATTAGCTGCTTTCTTGCTGTTACGTCAAACATTTCCACACTTTGTTTTATGTTTATTTTTCTTTGAACAGTTCAACATATAAAACAGTCGAATGTGAACCTAAAAGCAAAAAGGGGTATTCAAAAATACAATTTACACAACGATGTTATTTGAAAAAAATATTTTAGAATAAAATTAAAATTTTAAATACTTCAAATGTGACGCAATAATCATTTTATATAACTCTTTTTCTTCTTATTGAAGACAATATACGTAGCATGCAAACTTGCAGGCCTGAACACGGGTTTTGAGCTTATTACTTTTCTACAGTAGACAATAGCATAAGGATGAAAATCAATAACTTGCCGATTATTTGATCTTTTCACAAAATTTAGTAGCACCAACAGATACCTTAAGGTTCTCAAATTGGTAGAAGGTGGATTGAATTAGTCTATGCGTTTGAAAATCAAGGTTAATTAAAATAACTTTCTATCTAAAGAAATAGATATTTAACAACCTTTATCAAAATAAGAAAAATATGTCAAAATGTTATGCATTCAAGTACAAAATAAAATTATTTACGAACAAAAGACTTATAGAAGTCAAGTAATATAAAGCGCTGCTAAATACGTGAGTTACATTCATAATAACCTCTGATCAATTCCTGTATTTAGTACACACCAGTTACTTACCACCCGCAAAGTTAAATCCCAGTTTGTTTGAAATTTCAAATCAAATTTATAGTCGAACCTATAAACATTTCTATATGTGCGTTGTTGAATAAACCGATTTGTTACTGTTAGGGACATTCGTGATATAAATGCCATACATGTTTGCCTAGTAAATGCTTTTCAAATTTTATTCGTGTCCATAAAATTAAAATGGAAACAAAAATGTTTTAATTAAAAATTGTCGCTGTCGCGACTGTTTGTGCAAACAGAATTTTATTTATCTGCATCGTTTCTTTTTGTCAATGAGAGAAAAATGTTCGAATTTCCCTGCCATAAATTAGCAACCCACATGCAACAAGTTTAGGGAAAACCACAAAAAATTACAGGGTGATACTGTTATTGGTTTTTTTTTGGGAAATCTATTACTGGATTTAAAAGTTGATAAAAGTCGATAGAGACGAATGTTCGTTAGCTGCTGATAAGATCATGTTGGTAAATGAATACTTTGATTTTAGCTGAGCGCTAAGATAACTAGCAAACAGTTTTAAGTTTTTTAGTAGGGATTTGCTTTGTTATTGTTACAAAAAATTTTTAATTTTAATTTGATGAATATTTAATTTTTAAAGTAACTTGGAGTACTAATAAAACCGTGTTTAGATAAGGTTTATAGAACACTACGTTACATTACTATTCTAAAGTCGAGGCCTTGCTTTATTTTTAATAAAAATAAAATTCTTTTTCGTTCCACTCTTGCATTCAATGAATCCTGTTTTGTTAAACTTTTTCCAACATGAGATTTTTCTAACGGTATTTCAACAGTGTTGGCATCGTTCCAGCTACTTTAAACTATATAATCGTCCTGCTTGTAGCACCTTTGATGTATGTCTGCATATAAACTGAAATGATGTCACATGAAGACATACCGAAAAACTTGAAAAAACTAGCAAATCAAAACAAGAATATTATATAGAAACGTGGTAGACTATTTTGAGTAGGTAGTTATAGTTTTTGTAAAATTTACTTTTAATATTACAAAAAAACTAAATAGATTGCTTTTTTTACTAAATACTCTAGATAGTAGATGGTTTTTTTATCCTGCAATGCTCTTCTTCAGAATTCCAGATTCTGTATATCAAATATCGTACGTACTTTCTAAAGTTATCATGTTACTACTATTGTTCCCCTTCTTTGTTTACTCACAATTTTTTATATGTAAGTATGAGTTTCATTTGAGTTTTAAATTTTAAAAAAAAGGATTGAGATACTATCGGTTAATTTCCAGAAGTTTGATCCTATCTTTGGTTTGTGTCCAAACAGATTTCTGGTTCTATTTTTAGCAAAAGCTGATTTAAATATCTGAGAACTCTTTAATTCATATTTCCAAGCATGTAAATTATTCAGTAGAATCGGTAACTGGAGAAGATTGTTTGGAATGACTTGACATTAATTTTAAATTCACCTTGGGTAAATTAAAAATGCTGAGATAGTGATATCCGTTTCGAATTACAGTAAAAACATTCTGTTAAACCGGAAATATTACACTGTGTGTTAATGCTTACAAGTCATAAATTAGAGAGAGGTAATACTATCATGTTTTGGTGCTTTTAGGGACTAATAAATTTAGATAATTAGAAAATAACCGACATTTATTTAGTTATTTAAATATGATCTGTTTACAGACTTACATACAATATTTTCTCGTTTGTAAAATATTCCTAGCCTAAGGCTTCTTACTGGCTAACTTTGTGTAATTAACATTAAGATGATATAAAATTGATTTTGTTTTTAGAATTATAATGTTTCATACCACGAGTAGTCTTAGATACAAAGATATATCTACTTGTATCTATTTGGAAAATTATTTCTTTGTGCAATTTACCTTAGTTTGCACACTTATACATACTGACTAGTAATACAGAGTGTTTCTACAATGAACGAAAGTATTGCTACAGTAGATTTCTGAGATGAAATTAGGACTAATTTCTTATATAGACGTAGGGTCTGAAGTATAGCGTTTCTGAGATACGGGACGTCAAAGTCACATAAGAGTTTCCTCATAGCTTTTACTCTTTGCTGTCTACTGTTGTGTTAATTGTCATCATATGAGATGTAGGATGGTGCGAACACACAAGACCTTTATTAAAATGAAAAACAATTATCCTATTTTTGATATCAACAGATAATTTAGGAACGAAACGGGTCCTTGCACGTACCGTTTTCAAGTAAAATAGAATTTTACGAAGCTCTTCAATTTATGATTTCTTATTTTTCAAAAACAATGTGCAACACTGTAATTTAATTCGCTACATGGCGTCTACTTTACGACAACTATTATGATGAGAATCTTAATTCTCGGTATTTGCATCATAAGACAATGTAATTTAATAACAAAAGATTACTCATATTTCTTTATAAAACGCACCATTTTTGTCTAAAACTCAAGCAAATCTTAAACTAAAACGATGTAACGTTACGGTTTTAAATTTTGGAGAAAATCCAAGAGGGGTTTCTAAGCTCTCTACTTATCGCACCTTGCTTTGACATGGAAGCTTTCAAATTGCAGGCTCCATGATAAACCAACGTTATTATTGGGATGCCACTAGTCTTAATGAACATAAAAGATAAAGTACTATAGCCGATAGTTCTACATTAACTGATATGTAATCAAACATTATATTTATCAATTCTATTTTCATTAAGATAACTGATACAAAAGGAGGGTACTTGTGAAGCACCCTATACTAAGCTTCATTTAGATATAGGTTAACAAACATTATGTTTATTAATGAACACTCAAAATAAACTGATACCTTGACGAGTCATTTACAAAACAACTATCCATACAAAGTTATAACAAGCAATTTTCTTACCGTTGCAAATAGGTAATTTAATGCACCACGCCCATCGCATCGTTGTGATAAGATTCATCGGTGTGCCATAAAATTTGAGGTTAAATTCATCCTTCTAAATTTATAAATAGTAAAAGTTGGATACTTTTTACCAGCAGCTACATTAAAATAATGTCACTCTTGGCTTAAAGATTGGTTTCTATTTTCAGGGATTGCCAGCTTTGTGGGCCATGGGCTAATACTGTTTGGGGACCTTCTCAATTAACCCGAGTTTGGGGTAGTTGTGGAGACCATTCGCCATTTTGCTGATAAACTGTTTTTATACATTTTCAAATAGGAAAAGTTATAATCAAGAAACATTGAAGAATTTCTTTATTTTATTTGATGCACTTGGATCCGCCCCTGAATTGAATTACCTACCAGTCTTCTTATGAAACATAATTTCACGGCGCGTTTCAAGGTTTTTGTTTCCGTCCATAATACGATATACAAGTTAACCTTAGGATTTTATCAGTTCCTAAAGGGTATGTAGATATCTGTACTTGAGATTTTGGTATCAAACTAATAAATGTGTTACCCAATACCTTTTCTCGCTTCTGATAATACTATATAGCTGTTCCAATTAAATCCTAAGAATTTTTATGGACTGGTATTAATTGTAATAATATCAGGTATTGATAAATAAAGAAAACAGCAAAAAGGCTCACGTTGGTGCGACAAACGTTTATTCCAAAAGTAATTTTATGGAACTAAAAGAACTTTGAGTCAGTTGAAGAATTCTACGTGTATATTAATGACCGATTAAGAATACTTGGCTTCATTCATTGTGTCAAAAATCACAACTTTGAACAACAGAGAAGAGCGCGACGCACTAAAACAACTTGAGGCACGCCCAGAGTAAGCAACTCGCTAGAAAATACCCAAGACTGCCTCGTGTATCAATTTTGCCAACCATTCCTAGCAAAGTTTAAATTGTTATTTTTATTTTTTTCTGGCCGCACAGGGGGCCCCTTGATTGAACAGGGCCCTGGGCTGCAACCCATAAAGATCATGCCTAAATCCGCCTTTGTCCATTTTTAAGGTTGAAATCTCGAAGATTCTGTACTACCAGCAATGGCTTCCAAACGTTGATTGATTGCACAACAGAAATGATGATTTTCTTTTTAATGGAAATCTTACAATTAGGAAACTCACAACATTACTTCTTGAAGAAAACAGATCGATAAAACATCACAATAACACTCCAAACATAATAAATATTTCCTTACTTTAATATTTGACCACTACTAACAAAAACCCCTTTCCACCATATTTTCTCCCTCAGGCAACGTCCTTGTATCCCAACACGCTACCATTTCCGTTGCACTCTACCACTTCTGTTCATTTTACCCAATCAAACTTTAGTAATATCAAAAGGCTTACGAAGCTCAAAGAAAAACTTGACACTACATCATTGTGTAACAAAAAGGTTTACCCGCGATTTCTCTACCAACCTAAAGTAGTTAACAATAATGATGAAGAGCGGTATTTTTTAAAAAGGATTAAATAATACTGACTTTGAAAATAGCATCTACATAGGTTACAAAAAATTGTTGCAGCTCAACAACACGACTTCAGAAAATTCTACTTTAGTCGGTGCATTTTATGGAAAAAATACAAAAGAAATTTTATCATTAAATTGTGGTTCTCGAAATGACTTCAAGCACATTAGATTTTGTTATAGACATTCGTGAGGACGAGTCTAAACACTGAAAGGCCTTTTGTAGTTTTAGTAAAAAAATTATTGTATTTGCATGTACATGGGACAAGATTAAAGATGACTATTTCTGGAGCTGTTTTCAAGTTTGCTTGTATTGTTTAGTTGTTATTATTATTTTTATTATTATTCTAATATTTTACATTATTTCCGAGGTATTAGAAAAACAAGAAACTAAATTTTGATATTACAAAACTTTAGAAATCCTATTTCACTCCAAACTGTTTTGACCCGAGTATAAACCTTCGAAGGTCATAAATTAATTTAGCTGTTCTCTCATTACCTTCCCTCTTCTCATTCTTTCAAAATAATACTTATCAGCACCTATTTTTACGCCATCGCCATGTGAGAAAGATTTTCTCAATGACCATTGTTGTATTGTCTATCGTTTGTTACATGTCGAAAGCTTCAGTCGACGATTTCTGGATAAGAATTGACTGGTCATATAATAACTATTTAGAGTTTATTTAGAAATAACGAGACAAATGAGTAGAAGCTCGGGAAAAAGGGTGCTATGTGTGATGACTTCAAGTCGAAGAACCAGCACCACTGAATCATTTCACGTCAAATTGAACAATCTGAGATACCTACCTGAACGTTTTGCTTTCTTGCTCATCATGCTTGTTTGGTATTATGAGGGTGGTCTGAAAAGTTTCCGACCTAACAAAGATACAAGACATTTTTTCTGAAAATTTTTTTTTATTTTTCAACATAGTCTCCTTGTAACTCTACACACTTCTCCCAGCGATGCTCCCATCTCTGTAACCCGTCCAAATAGTACTCGGCATTTTTCTCTGCAAAATAATTGTTCACGAAGGTGATTGCCTCTTCATTTGACGAAAATCTTTGTCCTCCGAGCGCAATTTTTAGATGAGGGAACAAAAAGAAGTCGCTTTGGGCTAGATCTGGTGAGTAAGGCGGATGGTCAAGCAGTTCAAACCGTAATTCGTGGATTTTCACCATGGCAACCGCTGAGGTGTGAGACGGTGCGTTGTCTTGGTGAAACAGGATTTTCTTTTTCTGCAAATGTGGCCGTTTTTTCGCAAGTTCTGCCTTCAGCTTGTCAAGTAATGATGCATAGTATGCTCCTGTAATGGCTTTTCCTTTTTGAAGATAATCGATTAAAATAACTCCATGACTATCCCAAAAAACAGTCGCCATCACTTTCCCAGCCGAAAAAACAGTTTTTGCTTTTTTTGGAGCCGGTTCCCCCTTTGCAGTCCACTGTTAGGACTGTATTTTTGTTTCGGGCGTATAATGGTGTATCCAAGTTTCATCTACAGTAATTAATCGGCGCCAAAACTCGGATTTATTTCGCCTAAACTGCGCCAAAAGAGCGTTGGAAATATTCATTCGAACACGTTTTTGGTCTAACGTGAGCAAACGCGGCACCCAACGCGCGGACAGCTTTCTCATGCCTAAATGTTGATTTAATATGTGACAAACACGTTCTTTTGACATGTTCATAACCTCTGCTATCTCTCTCACTTTAATTCGGCGGTCGTCTAGCACCATTTGGTGAACTTTGGCGATGTTTTCGTCGGTAGTTGCAGTTTTTGGACGTCCCGAACGTTCATCGTCTCCCAAGCTCTTACGGCCACGTTTAAATTCAGCAGCCCAAAATTTCACTGTGGTAAATGATGGTGCAGAGTCCTTATACACAGAATCCAACTCATCGTATTGCCTTTCAAAAACAAATATTTAATGACAGGTCGATACTCGATTTTGTCCATTTTCACAAAAAAACTCACATCAACTCACTCAAACGACTGTTACATAAAAACTGCGCGTCCAAAATGGCTGAAACTTTGGTGAGTAACTGTCAACAGATGAACAACGAAATTCAGTAGCTTTTATTTACGAGTGCTGCCATCTTCATGTTGAGGTCGGAAACTTTTCAGACCACCCTCGTATACTGTTCATCTTCTCTTTTCAGAATAGATCACCAACATGTTAGTTGCCTGTTTTTATTTTTTGCAGCCTATTTATCTAGATACGGAATGGACAAATACATAATCGTTCTTTTTCTCTCTCTGCCCGTTTACACATTGTACAAGTGTCAAATTTTAATTTTTCCACTCCTGTTCAAGGTTCTTGATCGTATTATTCCAGTATCAGTAGTCGATATTACTTCAGTTTGATATACTTTATACATAGATAACCTATAATAGTTATCCACATAGCTAGTCTAGAAAAATTAATATATTTATAAAATTAAACACAATATTAGTGGGAGTTAGCCTAATTTCATATTTTAATTTTGAAGTCAAAGTCGTGTATTTCATTGCATTTTGTATATGGGGGATATAGAGGAGAAACAAAAGATTTTGGAAAAAATCTCATTGCCTTGTTATTCACTTTTTCTTCCTTGCTATTTCTCTCCTGTCCTTGTAGCTAATTTAGTTTACTACTGTTTACAATATAATTTCAGACATTAAAAGCTCTGTTTCCATCTTGCCTGGCTGCTTTGAAATGTTTTATTTTCATCTTCTTTGGAGTCTTAGTATTTTTTGAAATGAAATTACATTTATTTTTGTAATGCCATCTGACTTTACCAAAGCATCAGGAAGCAGTAATAAAGAAGTTGATGGAATCTGTCTTGAAGGCTCATATACGTTATATAAAAATATAGCAACTAGTAATCTCCTATTTAATCAAGTGTTTTTACTTCTTAGTAAAATTTAAAGAGAAATAAGTAAATCTAGTTTTTAAATACAGCAGTCACCAATTCAAGTACTTGCAGGCACTACAGGCCATTGAAATATGCAGGATTTCAACAGTCTGTCAAACAGCTGAACGTATTAGTTGGAAAATCCAATAATTATTTTTGTACTGATCATAAATGCTTATAATCAATCATCTCTCCAAATTCCCACAATATAAATCCCAAATCAAACAGTATTTGAACAACGATTGCATATTGTATCGGAATGGAATAATATAAAATATAGGCCAATGCTTCGTATTCAAGTGAGTCGCATTCATTTCTAAATGTTCGAGTCTTAACTACAATAGAATCGTCAACGTAAATGACATTCAAGTTAAATACGCATAATTACTTTTTGTAAAGTAAATGAACTTTTAATACCATGATATTTTTTGTGTTCATTAATATGTTTCATTATCGAATTTCGGAAAATTGGATGTTTTTCTTGTATATATACAAAGTTTGGCGTAACCTTGTTTAGAAACGTGTAAAATTAACTGCCAAATTCAACTCAGCGTGTTGCAAATGACCTTAATCTTTATCTAAACGAGACCTTTGCACGCCCCCTTGCAATCAGGTTAGTAATTGCATGCATTCATGCAAAAGGGTTGCTCGTAAAATCCTGAACTCTGGCTAATATGGGTGACTGCGACTCTGCTTGGTTTTTCGTTTTTATTTTATTGAACAAAAGTTCTACATTCTATATGCGAATTAGTGTATTATAACCACACTTAAATCGCATTGGGATAAGCTTAGGTAAAATAACATAACGCTTATTTATTAACAGTAACGTATCTGACCACTGTTTAGGAAATTAACCATGGAATTTAACAGATATATTTGCATTTTATACAGATTGTTGAATATTTATATATTGTAAAACTTGTAACTGTCGGTTGTAAAGCAAAAGCGACTTTGCAGATAAATGAAACACCCTTCATTTACAATCCAAAATAATGAATTATACATACTAAATAGGATTCTTCAGAAAATTAATTATTGTTGGTATAAAACAACAAGAAGATTGTGTATTGTAAAAATCTACTTTATCTAGAAAAGTTGCCAAAAGTCACGTGTTTTACATTAAGCCATAAACCACAATTGCCAGTGTAGAAAAGACTCAACTCGACTATTAATAATTAAAATGGGGCCTACTTTTTCACATACATTTTTTAGCATTGCAGTAGCAGCACTTATCGTTTTCTATAAATTGTGGTAATAGCTCTAATGGAGAAGAAGATAAAGGTTAAAAGCCTAAGGCTGTGAAAAGTTAATTCCTAACTTAAATATTTAAAGGGAATGGAAAGAATATTAGCTATAGCGCTTGTCAAAAGATTGTTTTATTATACATTCCATGCATTTGCAAGTATTTTTTCTTATTTAAACGTTACAGTTTCAACTTCTGAAAAAAAGGTCTCTTTTCTAATGGGATTTTAAGTTTAGAGAATCATTGTTAATTTATACAAAATTTATAAAATTACTTAGAAGGGAAGAATTCTTATCTCTACACATAATATACAAGTGTGTCAGTGTAACGTAAGCTTTTTTGCAAAATAAATTCTGCACATAAAAGTAACTTGGAGAAATACTACAGCTGTTATTTGCTGAAGGATGAATGTGTGAGTAGTTCTATGCGTTAAGCCCAACCATTTATTACTTACAATTTTAAGCTTAAAAGCACGTAAGATTGAAACTAGTGTAGTAAGGAGCTTTCGCACTAATGAAAACCAAAATGAGAATAAACAAGGCTAATTGTAAGTATTCAAAATAATAGAGTAAATTTATTGACTTTGTGAATATTATAATAAGTTAATTTCCGGAAAACTAAAACACAAAGCAACAAATAAAGCTTGTTAACCACTGCGTATTCTGCCTTGGACAGTACCTAATTTTGTTGATCCTTCTTGGCCGTAAATGTGTGTTAGTGAATTTAATTTTGCATTTAGCAGGCTTTATACATTACCTTCAAATTAATTAGATTGTTTCTCTATTATTATTTATTAATGTGAGATCAAAATGACATTAAGACATAGCTGAACAATTCAGCAGATAAAAGTAGATCAAAACCTTTAATTTATTGTTATCATGTTATAGATTCTGTATGTAGAAAAAATGTGAAGTTTTCTTTCTGTTTCAGCTTATCTTAACTTTGCATTGCTTGCATGCATGCCGTGTACTCTCGTAATGATATACCGATATTTTTCCGATGGCATTCAATGATATTACACGAAGAAACCATAGTAAAACGTTTAAAGCAGAATAGTTTTAGTCTAAATAATTAATTGAATTAAAAATAATTTTATTGTTTAGGATGCCTCGCTCAATTAGGTTCATATTTCCACTATGTGTCTTCTATCTAATAAATAATTAAAAGGTTATTTACCAGTATTTCCGTATACTATAAAACAACATTCTACTACTCGAATTTACTATTTCTTCCTTTTAAGATAAATCAGTATTTCTTTCCAATATTTCCTTTCTGTTTTTATAAAATGATACATAAAATACTCGCTCGTTCTGCGTAGAGATTTTTTAGAACGCTGGTTTCAGTTTATCGCTGATGGTTTCAGTTTTTTAAATTTACCTATTATGTAGCAAAATAGTGCTTTTAGCTAAATTGAAATTTCGAGTAAAGTCGTTTTATTTAAAGGATGGGAAAATAAAGACGAGTAAACTAAAAGGAAATCACGTGGGCAGAGTAAAAATCAGTGCACTATAAATAAACATAATGTTTAATAAGTAATAGTTTTAGTAATTGATTCTTATGTGTGGATTTTTGGCATATATTCGGAATGATAAATTGAAACGTAAGTCAGTTTTATTTTGATTAAGAGAAATAAGTGTTTTAAACATTATGCAATTACAGCAATATTATTAAATAAATCGCTTTAAACAGCACACTTTGAAAATTGATAACATGCCATTACTATCCGTTTTATAGTGAGCGCTAGTTGACCGTCCGAAAAAGGAGTATTCCTGCCTGTATCGATATTGCGCCGGCCAAGCTAGACTCCAAGGTCAATACACGCCTGAGCAATAACAACTTCATTTATTACATAATTACTGAAGTTTGACAGCTTGAACTTTTCGTCACATCCCTCGTTTATGTAATGAAATGGGTATCGATTGAGTCTCGAAATCATTGCGTGTTAAACACCTGCAGTAAATGATTTGATGAATTGCAAAATGAAACGTTTTAAGCACCTGGCAATTATCCTTCACATCGCAATTTAAATAATACTGTCTAGAAATTTGTAACGTAAGCGCAAAAAAAGTAAAAGAAAAACGTACTTTTTGCGAACCACCGGATATAATAATGAAGCATGCCTCAAACTATTCTTGTTTACGATTAACACTTAAATAACGACCTTCCTG